>PVHP010020010.1:0-31104 GCA_004024765.1 Zapus hudsonius
CTCTCTCTCTCTCTCTCTCTCTCTCTCTCTCTCTCTCTCTCTCTCGTGTGTGTGTGTGTGTGTGTGTGTGTGTGTGTGTGTGTGTGTGTGTGTGTGTGTGTGTAGGAACAAAGCCAAAGCCTGGCCAGCTCTCTTCCAGATGGGTGCAAGTGTCCTCCTTAACACTTCTCCCTATGATCCACAAGGTAGGGCCACATGGTCTGGCATCTTCCATGGCAAGCAGTGTGCACACTCAGGGTGTGTATAGATGCTTGTGGAGCCGATGGTGTGAGCAACTTCCGATGGCTTCCAGGAATGACCCTTCCCCACACACAGTGTACATCACCATGTACCGTCTCTGGCATCAAGTATGTACCTAACCTATTTATTCTTGCTTTCCTTTCCTCCGGTGTCTTTTGAAATCATGGAGAAATGGCATTGCACATTTATAAAAAGGAATTCAGAACACAGAAGAGGTCTATATGTGTCATGGCTGCTAAATACATAATCCAAGAGGAAGTATAAATGTAACATTAAGCTTTGTCCTTAAGGTTAGGATCAGCTTAATTCAGTTAAGGTTCAAAAACACTTTAATTGGCTAAATCCTTACTTTATGGATGAGACTCCCTGGAAAAAGAGATGGATGTTCTCAGCTTTTCCAGAGCGCCCTCTGGGTCAGGGTGCACCAGGAAGGGGAAGACAGCTTAGTTTACAGTGGCCACACCCATGTAGCCCCAGCCACACCCTGGTTGTGTGAGTCCAGAGCTAGCAGATAGTTTCCAGGGACGGGCCTGAGGCGCTGATAACTAACACACAGCCCCTTTCTGGCAGGAGCTCTCATACGGACTTCGCACATGCTGCTGATTACGTACCTGCTCTGTGCACCAGCAGCCCTTTTATGGTCCCAACAAGATAAGGCTCATGAACTTGAGAGATGGGCCCTAGACTGTGTCTTCTACATGGGGTGGACATGTCACACAGAGGCTCTGCTTTCACTGCTTGCACCACTGATCAGTTGGCTGCTCTCAGGGCACACTGAACAGTGGAAATAGCTCTCCGAGGACCGAGCACAGAAGATACAAGCCTCCCATTTATACCTTTTAATGGTACCTTGCAGGAGCCCAGAAGTAAAGTTTCTAGTGAGCTAGTCTTCTAGATCAGTGGTTCTCAAACTGAAGGGGCAACAAAGCCAGGCGGAGCATGTGTTAAGGCACAGCTCACCCCCAGAGTTTCTGAATGAGCAGAGCAGGGCTCTGGTAGGGCTGTGAATGTACCTTCCCAAAAGTTTCTAGGTGATGCTGACAGTTCTGGCCAGGGACCACAACTAAGAACCACTGTTTTAGGCAAAAAGAAGGGTTGTAGGCCGTAATGGTTTTTCTTTGATTTAGAGCCATAAGCATAGCCATGTCTTGGTGATCCCTATGCCTCTAGTCTGAGGTGGTTCTTAAGGCACTCTTTCCCCCAGTGTCCCCAAACAGGACAACCAGACTGCAGAGGGAGCGGCAGCTAAAGCCTTCACAATGACACATTGAGCATGCACCCACCACAAGAGTGGTGTCTTCTTGGAGTTGCCTTTTTTTTTTTTAAATGATTTATTTATCTTCAAGGAGAAAGAGAGACAGAGGGAGAGAATATGAATATATGGGCAAACCAGGGTCTCCAGCTGCTGCAAATGGAAGTCCAGATCCATGCCTCACTTTGTGCATCTGGCTTTATGTGGGTACTGGGGAATTGACCCTGGGTTATTAGGCTTTGCAGGCAAGAGCCTTAAAAGCTGATCCATCTCTCCAGCCCTTTCTTGGAGTTTTAACACTTGGCTCAAGACAAACAAGTGGGCAAGATGGCTCAGTTTCTTCTGTGAGCCTGACTTCTGGGATCCTGGGTTCTTCCTCGTGGTCAAGATCACTAGAGCAGACTTCCCAGTAGTCAGAGGAGCCAGAGTTCAATGATTTATATTGTGCTACCAGGTGACTTTTGGGGACTGTCACTTTCAGCACTATGGATCAGATTCTGAATGATCAGTATCAGGAGTTAGGTGCAAGGCTTATTTAAAGACTAACGGGAATGACTGCCAATGAACTTCTCATGTAGCTTTTCAATCTGTTTGGCAGGAAAGAATTTCACCAATACATGTTGACTATTTAACTACAGAGCCTAGGGCATGCGGGGCACTAGAACAGACTATACACAGCTGAACACTGATCAGCACAACGAGCCCATGACAGTGACCATCATCCTCATTCCCATTTCATACAGGAGGAAACTGAAGCCAAGAGGAATTTGGAAATTTGCTCAAGTCTCTATGCCATATAGTGCAGAGCTGAGGTAGACTGGGACCAGTGTCCAAGCTCTTTGCACTGCTGGCCTTGTTTCTTACCCACATGGTAGAGTCACCTCTTCTCCCATTCTCTGCAGCAATAGAGCAAAACTACTGGCAGAAGCTGCCCTCCCCTGGGCTGGTGGAGTCACACTCTGGCCTTCACTCCAGGAGCAAAGGGAAAGGAACGGTGCCAGGGAGGCTAGGACTAGACAGGGGATCTGTGGGCTTCAGTTACATTTCTGTCGATGCTTGGGATTGAAAACAGGGTCTTGTGTGTCCTCAGGCTAGAGAATCTTTGGAATAGATGCATAGGATAGGGTCATGCACAGAGAAAGAGAGCATCAATGTTCCCTTTCCAATAGGCAGGGCTTTATTATTATTTTCTTCTTGAAAATAATACATTCCAGTACAATGCTGAACAGAAGAGGCAAGAGAAGATATCTTTGTCTTCTTCCTCATTCTGGAGAGAAAACATTCCTTTTTTTTTTTTCTTGCCATCACATATGATAGAAGAGGTAGGTTTCCATGGATGCCTCTTCTGCGAATACTTTAGAAATCTAATTATTTCTGTATTTTTTGAAACATAGCAACATTTGTAACTTTTAAAATTTGTAACTTTTAAATTATAGTAAAGGATCTGTTACTTGCCAAGAAAAAAATCAAAATAAAAAAGCCTCAGGCCATGGTGGGTTTCCAGGGTAAGATTAAGAGAGCAAAAGTATGCTGTAATCAGCAGGCCTGGAGGAAGGGGTGGAACAAGGCTCAAGGCAACAGCTGTTTAGCATAGACAGTAGACACTGAGGGATGGAGGAAAGCTAGAGGTACCACAGCAGAGTCCCACTTTAAATGTGACCAAATCTAGGGCTGGAGAGACAGCTCAGTAGTTAAAAGCACTTGACTGTCAAGCCTGATGGCCTGGAGTCGAGTTCCCCAGTACCCATGTCAGCCAGATATGCAAAGTGGCACATGCGTCTGGAGTCTGTTTGCAGTGGCAAGAGGCCCTGGCATGCCTATTCTCTTTCTCCCTCTCTCTGCTTGCAAATAAACATGAAAGTATTTTTTGAAAAAAAAAAGAGTGGCCAAATCTAGGCTTAATTTCTGGCACTGTTGGTCTCCCCACTAGAAGATGTGCTCCATTCCAAGGACCTGAGGGAGCAGCAGGGGATTTCAAACATTTTTGGCGCAGGTGCTCCCCTCTAGGAAATGTGCTGACAGATTCTCTTGGGAATATCAGTCTTCAGTACTCCAGCTTTGCTCAACCTTGCCCATAATTCCTGCTTCTACCACCCATGGCCTTATCTCACTGGGACAGAGTTCCTTCAGTTACACCAAGGCTCACCCAGAACATTTCCTGAACTATACTCAGTGGACACTCCTAGGGTGATACTCTCTTCCACTGTGTACCCAAGTCCTTCTTGGATGCCCAGCACAATTCCCCAGGGCACAGTTAGCATTGCATAAGTGGAGCAAAAGGCAGGCCTTATGGACCTGAGTACTTGCCCAAAATCACTTATTACTTATAAATCACTAAGTTACAGCACCTTATGTTTCTCAAGTGAAATCAGACTTTTGCTTTTAAGTAAATAAAATCCAGCTTGAGTAATGGTAACTTCTACTTCCATTTATGATATGGGACTTTAAAAACCATATCATAGCTTTCTAGCTGATGTCTCATGAAAATGTGGCCAGGAATGGCACCACGATTAAAGTATTGTCAGGTCCACGTGAAGTCATCATTCCCCAATGTGTCATTACAATTCTTTGTGGGCTGCCCTTGCTATTAGTCCCATCTTATTTTACATGGCAAAACCTAACATTTGAACAAGGGTAGCACATAAGGGTGGCCATTAAAAGGATTGGCCTGATCATATGAACTAAATCCCCAAGTCCCGCATGCCAGATGGTTCAGGAAACTCTTTGGTAGAACCCTGAGTTCACTTTGCTTACTTCAGCAGCTACCCTCCTAATTCCTGCCCCTGGATGTTGCCACAAAGGCATAGGTCTCAAAATTATCCCAACAGTGCAGGTGAGCTGAGCTATTGAAAATCTGATGGCCAGGGTTCCATTCCCCAGTACCCATGTAAAACCAGATGCACAATATGGCACATACATCTAGAGGGTTTTTTTTTTTTTGCAGTGGGTGGAGGCCCTGGCACACCCATTCTCTTTCTTGTAAGAAAACAGCAAGTGCAAAGCTCAGTGAAGAAATGTAAGAAGCTGGGGGAAGTGACCAAAAACTAATCTGTATTCATGATGGAGAGGCCAAGGCGAGTCATGTGATTCATCCAGGTTTGTCCTATATTTTCATCATAGAGTTTTCATCCATTGGACATAGCACATAAAACCTGTCTGTCAAGCCTTCACATAATCAGTACTGCCCACTTCCCCCACTTTTTTTTTATGGTTTCTTTTTTTTTATTGTCCATAATGAGTTACATTGTTTAGTGGGCCAACAATGAGTTGTTATCCCCAATTCCTCATTGCCCTCCTCCCCATCCCCAGTCAGCTGGATATCCTCCTCCGTGGGCCGTCTGGATCAGTCTTTGTGGTAGGGGACCATGGATAGCCTAGTATTCAGCCGGGTTCTCCTGACCCAAGTGTGTTGTTACTGAAGGTTGCCAAGTCTCTGATATTCTCCCCCACCACGGCTCTCACAATCTTTCCGCCCCCTCTTCCGCTCAGTTCTCTGAGTCATGGTGGGTGAGTATTAAGGCTGCTTTAATGTTGTGAGCTTAGGGGTTTTTGTGTTGAGATTCATTGGTTTCTGTCTCACTGGCTTATCCTTTGTTGATTGAATGGCTGTGGCTATGGGTCCCTTGTTCATCCTGTCATTCTCTGCAGGGTTTTCCCCCACTTTTGAAAGTGTCTTGCATGTAGCCTCTGCTGGTCTTAAATTCACAATGCTGGGATTATAGGTGTGAAACACCACATCAGGTAACCACTAGACTTGAAAGACATTTAAGAGGCTGGGAGATGGCTCAGCGGGTAAGAAAGCTTGCAGTGCAATCATGAGGACCAGAGTGCAATCCCCAGCATCCCTGTAAAGAGCTGGGTATGCTTATGAGTGCAGGAGACAGGAGATGTATAGGGCTCCCTGGTCAGCCAAACAATGGGGAGCTCCAGGTCCAGTGAGACTCTTGTCTAAGGGAACAAGGCAGACGAGTGTTAAGAGGAAGACCTCCACAGGTGTGTGTCCAGGTATGCAGATCTACACACACATACACATACACACACACAAACACACACCCCTTGCCCCCTTAAGACACTTCAGAGAAGGAATAAAAATGTAGTTGATGAGAAGTACTGCCCCCAAGTGGCACTGCACATTCAATAATTATTTCTGCAAAGACTAAAAACAAAAACCCTAGTTGAATAGGAGTAGCTTATTTATCTAGCACTTTCTGTTATTTCAAGCGAGGCCAATGCAGGGCCCCATATTCTTTTAATTCTTCATCAGTGTGTTGGCAGCATATCTGGAAGTGCATCACATTAGGACGATGAATAGTTTAAGGGCTGTGGTGGTTATTTAAGTATAAAACTGAATATACTTGGATGGAAGGGGTAGACATCCAAGTTTCAGATGACATTCTGATTCTGACCCTTGGGGACTTGTCAGTACTGAAAACAATTGTTAACATATGACTCCACTGGTTGGTGGCGGAGGGAGGGATGCAGTAACCTAATGAATGGCTCTTAGTTACGTGGGACAAATGTGCACTATTGTGCCAGTGAAGGCCAAATAAGCAAATTACATCCCTTTTCTTCTTTGGAGTTTGACTTCAGTGTGCAGCACTGAATCTCCCCTGGGGAGCGTGGCAGTTCTCAGGTATTTACATTTTTAAGAAGACTGAACAAACTCTAGATTGTCCTACGTACAATGACAGGCATCTCAAAGAGACTCCCCATGCTTAAGGCTCCATGGGCCAGAGTTCCTTTGCATCTAACTTAGAAGCCTTGGGCCTCCCCAGACTGCCTCAGCTGAGCCTCTCTGGGGGAGGTGATTCCAGGCATATCACACAGCATGCCTCTAACAGTCTGAAGGAGCAACCTGAGGGCAGAGCACAGACAGAAACCACAGGATATAGACAGGAAAAAGACACGACATCACAAATTCAGGGAATGACACTGATTTGGTAAATTCAATGCAGGACACAGAATTTTTCCTAGCCTCTGCTCACCTCCAATTCCATGCTTAATACCCTCAGGTGTTTTCCCAAGGTGATCCCCTCCTGTATCCAGCTTCAACACCATCAATCAAGACAGAGAAGGAAGATTTGGACCCTCCAGAGTGCAGTAGAGGGCAGACACAGAACACAGGACCATAGACCAGGAAGGGACAGACTGTGATGGAAGACCCCGAAAGGCCACCACCTCATGGGTGCACCAGAGAGAATAGAGGTAAGAAAACAGCAAGTGCAGAGCCTTGTAGACACGAAAGGGCCAACTTCTGTATGGAAGAGAAAGGGGACCAGTGTGACTGAAAGACAGTGATGGAGACTGGAGGAAGAGAAGGAGGGGAAATGCATTCTCTTGAATATTTATTACTAG
The DNA here is from genome assembly GCA_004024765.1 of Zapus hudsonius. Taxonomy (NCBI): domain Eukaryota; kingdom Metazoa; phylum Chordata; class Mammalia; order Rodentia; family Dipodidae; genus Zapus; species Zapus hudsonius. The sequence goes on from PVHP010020010.1 coordinate 6,848, forward strand.
CATGAATATTACTTAGTATGGGTCAAGCCTCGTTTTAAGCAGTTCATTGTATTAACTCATTTAAATTGTCACAGCGTTGCTATGATGTATTATGACCTCCATTTTACAGGTGAGGAAACAGCAGAGAGTTTAAATAACCTGCCTAAGATCACACAGCTAGCCCAGAGCCAAGCCTGGATTCCCACACCTCCAGGTAGCTTAGCTCCAGAGTCTGTGCTTTCCACCTTGGCCTTGCTGCCTCTGCAGGAGGCTGATGAGCAAGTCTAACAACATGTGACCTCTTTTGAAATCTCATCACTTCCCTAGACCCTCTCCTGAGTATAAAATGTATTAACAAGAAGACAGAGCTAATAATTAACTCCAGGCCAGTAACTGACTATAGCCTGTGATATTTCTAATTGGAAAGGGAGGGGGGAGGAGGAGAAAGAAATCTTGGGAAAGATCCAGAAAGGAACATTTTCATTTTAATGAGTCAGCGCTGCACTATAAGAAAGAGGTTGAGATTACAGGGCAGAAATCACTTCCTCCCGTCTTTCAGGTACATAGATTTGCAGATGGCAAGGCGTATAGAGACTGACACTTCATTATTGTGCTACGATTCCCACAAACCTGTTCCCTTTATTGACATTACACAGGAGCCTAGAGAGTCATAAGGAAAACAAGCTTTGACTTCCAGAAGAGGGAGAAAAAAAAAAAAAACCCATCTTGAGTGAGTCACATTGGTACTACTTGGGCTTTACAAGAAATGCAGGCAATCTGTAGTTAATTCTTAGCAGATGCTGAATCCCTGAGAGGGTCCCAGCCATCAAAAGAATGAATTGCCTAGGCTGCTGGCTTTTGTCTAAATCAGGGGTGTGATCTCCCATACCTGCTGGCACTTAGAAGGAGGCCATGGCACAAGTATTTGCAGTTCTTAAGCTGGTGACATAACACGACACTTATTAAAAAACAAAGCCAGGTGCTGGCAAATGCTTGTAATTTCAGCATTTGAGAGGCTAAAGCAGGAGGATTGTAAATTCAAGGTGAGCGAAACTGCCTCAAAAAAACAAAAACTGAAAGGTGAATGATGGTACCAAAATTTAGAATCCACACTCTGCTTAATGAACAGGTAATATTTAGAAAGAACTCAGTGGACAACAAGGGGAATTATGAAATCCCTAAAGGTTTAAAAGATGCATTTGGAAAGTAACACAATGTTGCTGTCATTACAGCCTTTCTCACTGTAAAGACAGACAGGCAAGTAGGTGCTGAGAGAGTTTATCTTACATAGCAAGAATGCATTGGATGATAACAGCTACATTCTTCTTGCTCAGGAGGATGGCACACTGAGAGATGGCAGCCTGTTTTTCTAAACAAATATTGTTTGAAAATGGTATATGGTTCTTAGACAACAGTGGCCAGCAATGGTGCTCTGCATACAGCTTCAGAATAAGTATAAATATAGGGAATATATATTGAAATACAGCCACATGTACCATAGGCACTAAATCACTTTTGACAGATTTATTTGACATCTACCTCATTCCTGACTGACCAGAGGCTTTTCAGCATCTCTCTGGATAATGGATAAAGCCCATCTTCCATATGTGCCCCTTCTCTGGGCTAACCTCCAGGAGAGAGATGAGAGATGAGAGGAGAGAGAGAGAGAGAGAGAGAGAGAGAGAGAGAGAGAGAGAGAGAGAGAGAGAGAGAGACCTTTCAGGGTTGTTTCTCCAGAGTCTAGACCAGCAGGAGGAAATATCTAAAGAAAGTGGAAGGCTGCCCTTCTTCAGCAATGGGGTCTCAACTGCCCAGGCTGCCCTTGACTTCACCATCCTGCTGAATTAAATTTGTGTGCCTCCACACACAGCAAAATTTTATTTGTTAATTTAAGGAAACCCCTAGAGTGCAATTTCTGTAGCTGGCCACCACAGTATCACTGTCATTTTATATATAGTAACACTGGTTAAAGAAAAAAATAGAAGAATCACTTGACAAAGTTTTCTATTTCTGTAACATTGTGTCAGGAGGAAGCTTAACAGAATCTGTCTTCCCAGGGTGAAAGTATTTGTTTGGATTTTAGATGTTAGTTTTATTTTACTCCTTAGTTAAAATTAGCTCCTGTGAGAATAAACATTCTTGTTCCTTTCAGATAATAGAGTCTCTGAGTTCACTGAAATGAAACATGCCTGTGACTCCCACCAATAACCTTTGAATGCTTCTCTGAAATTGCAGGCTGCAGGTGACCTACAAATCTCCCAAGGGGAACCTTGCAGCAATACTGCAAGACCACACCTGGATCTGCAGCTTCCGTCTGCAGAGTCGGAAGCATTCTCCCCTCTGGGAGCATCCCTCTTGCCCCCAGTAAAGGGATCCAAGTCCTGATAGATCAGCAGTGCTCCTTTCCTACCAATCTGGTCCAGTGTCAGCTTTCCCTTTATCTCTTTTCCCACACTTGCTTGCTTCCCAGGCTTCTTGTGAATTCCTGCCTCCCAAGGAAAGCATTAACAGAAGCCACAACTTCTGGGAGTGACTCTCTGGACTCCAGCCCTGTCCACCGCCCAGTAGCAGCGGCCCCACCTCTGCGGCTCAGGGCCTCCTTGCAGGACACCAGATAAAAAGGGAAAGTTGCTGAAATCATCTCAAAGACCGGATGATCGCCCCTAACCCTTCCTGAGGGGTCTCCTGATGAAGGGGGAGAACGTACAGGTACCAATGCAAATGTTCCCACGAAGCAAGAGGAAAACAAATAATTCCCTCTGCGACCCTTCCGGAAGGAACCTAGCAACAACATATGCGCAGCAGGCGCAGCGTTGACAGGTCATTTATGAAACCGGGGTTCCATAGGCCTGCAGGGCCATACTCCCTCTGCAGTGCCCCGCTCGCCCTTCTCTGGACCAACAGCGGCAGCTGGTAAGGTCAGGTGGGCTCCGGAAGACCAAGAGAGGGAGCCCCAGGACCGCGCGGCTGGAGAGAGGAAAAGCAGGAGCCGAGGAAGGGTTGACCTTGGGAATCAACCTGAGTTCTAGAAAGCGAGGCCGGGCCTCACGGAGAAGCCCCCACCCCGCCGGGGAGAGGATGCAGGGTGAGCACAGGGCAAAGTGGACAGAAGCGCAGAGATGAATCCCCTGGTGGCTGCCCTCTGCTCCAGACGGCTGAGACCCAGGCTGTGCGCGGGTGCAAGCTCTCGACGCCCCTCGCAGCCCACAGGTGCTGGCACTCACCTGGATCACTCACCTTCGCACGCCCGCTGCCCAGCGAAGACCGCAGCTCTGCCTGGGTGCGGCTCCGGCTCCCCGCGAGCAGAGCCCGCCCCTGCCCGTGGGCGGGGCGCAGCGCGAGGCCACGCCCCGTGGGCGGAGCTCCGGCTCGCCGCGAGCAGGCCCCGCCTCCCAGGCTGGCGGGTCTCGGCTGATCGGGATGCGGACCTGAGTTTTGCACCTGCTCCCGGTGGTCTGCAGACTTGCCTCCCCGTTTCCCAGTCCTTCTCTACTCCCGTCCTCAAGTGCTTTTCGTGAACACCGTCCTCAATGGTGGGCGGTGGTCACCGGCCAGCTCCTATTGCTCCGATCGAGCTGGCGGAGCAGTGACACATTAATAATTCATCCCCAGCAGAGCCGCCGTAGCTCAATTCTGGCTCTGATCAGCGAGAAGCGCGTGCGCAGAAGTGCAGCTCCCGCCACCCCTCCCCCCAACCCCTCACGCGCGCTCTTGGCCACGCTCGCCAGGTGCAAAGTCTTCAGCTTGCCGGGACCTGTGAGTTCCCCTAATAAGTATTGTCAGCTCGGATCCCTGCCCGATGGAGAGCCGCACCCGCCGCCTCTGGGACCCGCAGACCTTTGACAGTGAATCCAGCCCCGGGACGGGCTGCAGGCCGAGGCCTCGGGCCCAGGCAGGTCAAGTAGAAGTTGGCTCACTGTGGGCTTGGCTTCAGCCGATCGCGGGACGCCCCGAAGTGACCGTATCTTTGCATGTCTTAAATCCCTCTTTTGCCCTGGATTCTTGGTATCCTACCAAGGGTTGCCACACCTGGTAACCTGGGCCGAATGATACACACCTTTTAAAGACTCCCTTAGGGAGCAAGATAGTTATATCTGGGGACACGGATGCAGGCTACCCCAGATCCTAGGTTCCATGAAGTTTTTATAGTAACGCACAAAAGAAGGTTCTATATCAAGGCACTTGTAAAATACGTTATATCAGTGTCATTCTTAGGCTTTGGGTTGGTGGAAGCAAATAGTCTGTACTATGAAAAAGGATTTATACAGTAGTCGCAAGTGTGCTAGGTCCACTGAAGGCCGGCACTGTATTAAAGAACATTCAACGTGGGCTGGCTCTGGATCCCAACGTTCCAAAGCTCCCCAACCACAAAGTTCCAATCAGTCACCCTTGTAGAATCTTAAAACACACGTGAGACTTTTTTTTTTTCTGGGAACTTCAAACTTCCCTCCCTCCTTCCCTTCTCTTCCTTTTCTTTCCCTTCCAGTCCTTCCTCTTATGTAGCCCAGACTGGCCTCAAACTCACCATGTAGCCCTGACGAAGTGGCGCACGTTCGAGGCGAGTTCGAGGCCAGACTGGGACTACAAAGTCAGGTCAGCCGGGCCTAGAGAGAGAGACTGCTTGGAGCCCCCTCCGCCCTGATTGCTTTTCACTATATAGCCTTGCATTGATCCTCCTGCCTTCATCTCCCAAGTTTTGGAATTACATGTATGTGCCCCTATGTCTGGCCTAGGCTCCCCCCCCCATCAATAAGATACTCCTCAAGCATCTCCCCTTTGGGGGAATTTCTCACCTTTAAGAGTGTTTGGGAATCAAGGTTTGGGAAGGCTAGAATCTAGATCCCAGGGTCTAGGCTGGGTTTTTGTTTCTTCCTATTGGCTTGTCATACCTACAAATCTAGAAGTGCTTTGAAGGCTTTATCATTGCTGTTAGCGATGCCCATGCTTGTTCACAAGAAAGTCTTCTACCTTAGGGTGCTAGCATGTTGGATTTAGAAGGCTCGTTTCCACTGAGCATCAAATCCAGGAGAATAGGAAAACATTTCTGCGATACAGGGGGAGATTGCCTCCTCTTGATGACTCTTCTAAGAAAAGGCAGCTTAGGTGGTTGAAGAGAGAACTGGAAAGTCAGGAGAATTTGGCTTCTCCTTTCCCAGATATCCTGTTTAACCAGAACAAAACTTAACCACTTAAGACCTTATTAAAAAAATCTACTTACAAAAGCAAGATTTATCTACTGAAGGAATCTTAGGAAATGTAGAAAAAAACAAGAAATGACATATTCATTCAAACATGCATGCACAGAATGGAGTATTATGGTGTATACTATTTGTCCACTTTGTCCATTTCTTAAATTGTAAATCATTTCCCCTCACTTCTTGGCTAGTTCGTTCCGTGACATTATCTGGTAGTGATTGCATGTAACTTTATACAAACCTCTTGTTGGAGTTCACTCGCGTTCAGTTCTTTCTCATTATAAATTACAGCCTTGTAGGTAAATCCATGTGCAGGCTTATGATGCTTTGGCTAAATTCCTTTAAAGAGGAATTCCAGGGTTAGAGAATATATACTTCTTTAGTTTTCCTGATTTCTGTTAATAATATGTATTCAGGAAAAGAAAGAACTTTCTCTACTGCTAGATAGTGGATAAAATTTCCAAACAGGAATAAGATGTTTACCACCAAGTTATTGTGAAGATGAAGACAGAGCTACACCAAAGTCTTCACCCATTTTGTCCCCCGTTGACAGATTCTCAAGGTATGGTTGCAATAACATGACTTGTGATGTGCTGAGTTTGGCTGGGAAGTCACAGTGTCCCTACTTTGCTCACCATTAATTCCTTCTCCATTTACAGCCTGGCTTCTGCTCCTAAACCTCTCCTCCAACTGCTCTCTTAAAGGTCACCGAGCCTTGTGTATGCTTTCCTTGGAGTCTCAAGCGTGGCTCGTCCTGATTCTCCTCTTTCTGCTCTCTCTTGCTGGCTCCTCGTCCTCTCCCTGCCTAGTAAATGTCTTCAAGATTTTCTCAAGCACTATTTTCTATTTTTTCTTTGCATTCCTCTCATCTCTGAGTCACTTTATTGACTTTCCCTTAATGACTCATTCACTCCTGTGACTATGTTAGTTGTCCAGAGTACAATTTTTATTATGCTGTTTGGAGGTAGAACCTATCATAACGCTGAATTAAAGGGACAGGGCTGGGGATATAGCTCATTTGGAAGAGTGTTTACCTAGCTTATATTAAGCCCTGGATTTGCTCCCTGCACTGCATAAAACTAAGTGTGGTGGACACACCTGAAATCACAACCCTTGTTTGAGGTCAGCCTGTGATACATGAGATCCTGTCTCAAAAAAGTGGGCTGAGGGGCAGTTTTCCTTTTCCCTGAGCTTCAGAGTAGTTAAGGTGTACATTTGACAATGAGATGCCTGCTCCTGGGACTCTGGCTCTCAGTCTTTTCTGACTATTCTTTTTTTTTAACATCTTTATTGTCAATAATTAGATACATTGTATGAACAAATCTTGTGATGGTACCCCCATTTCCCTCCTCTCTGTCCCCAACCCACTGGGGACCCTCCTTGGTGGGTCCATGGAGTAAGGGGTTATGAAATGTACAAGAGGTAGCCAGTATTTTTCTCCCTTTGTGTGTTGTCATTGAGGGGGGGGGCTATGTCTCTGGATATTCTCTCCCACCATGGCTCTTCCAATCTTTCCACCCCCTCTTCTGCTCAGTCCCCTGAGTCATGGTAGGTAAGTTTTAAGTCTGCTTTATTATTGAGATCTTAGGTGTCTCTGGACTTCTTCTTTGGGTTGTGGTAGGTATCATTGGTGTCTGTCTCTATTGTCCTTTCATGGGTTATCTGGCTTGCTGTGGTGATAGGTCTCTTGTTTATCACGTCATTTTCTCATAGGTTTCATTTGGGGCCTGCATCAGTATAGTAGAGGCCAGAGAGCTAGAAAGGGACCATGATGAAGGGAGGAGAAGAGAGGGTACAGTGGACTTATTATTATTATTTTTTTGAGATAGGGTCTCATGTAGCCCAGTCTGACTTTGACCTCACTATGTAGCCAAAGACAACCTTGAACTCTGATCCTCCTTCCTCTAGCTCCCAGAGCAGGGATTACAGGAGTTTGTCACCCTGCCTGGTTTATGCTGTGCTTGAGATTGGATTTGTGCATGAGAAGCAAGTATTGTATTGGCTGAGCTACATTTCCAGCTTCCAAATTAAAATATTATCACTAGTTTTGCTTGTGTGTTGTCAAGAGAACATGTTTGGGCCTACTGGAGGCAGTTAACAAGTATTGGCTCTTATTACCAACTTATCTCCATGGCACTTCAAAGTAGGTCCCTCCCTAAGGCCTTCTGGCAACATAAGACTGGACCTTATATTGCCTCTTCTTTGTACATTCACAGAAACTGCCTTTCAAAAATTCATCATCAGTGCTTTCACAGTATCTTGCTAAGCAGGTCTCTTCCTCAATGACTTGTGTCCAGTGTCTGCAGGATGAAGTCTAAACTGTCAAACATGGCATTTCATGTTACCTCTCCAGAATCCTCTCATTTAATATACTTAACATTTGTTAAGTGCCCGTTGGATGTTAGAACTTACATTTTAATAGGGGAAGTTGTCAATAAAAACAATAAGCTAATTGTAAGTTATTAATATTTTAGTCTATTTTGGGCAGCTATAATAATACCTAAGATTGCTTAATTTATAACAAATAAAACTTTACTTCTCACAGTTCTAGAAGCTAGGAAATCAAAGATCAAGGTGTTTGGCATCAGACAAGTCCTGGTAGAAGACAGAAGGCAGGGAAAAGTAAGCCCATTCATTAGTACTCTTTTTCTATACTTGGGCGAATCTGATTTAAACACTTCTCATTAGGTCCTGCCTCCCAACACCGTCACATTGAGGATTGAGTCTTGGGACACACATTAGAACCATAGCAGTAACTGAGATGTTCATGAAGTCGTGGCTTTAAGAGGCATGTGACATTCCTGTTATCTCTTGTGCTCTGTCATCCCCTGTAAGAGGAACATTGTTCTTTCAGCAGGAGTCCCAAAATGAGACACATGACTTGGAATCTAAAACCTGATGAGTGGTCTAGAGTCAAGGTTGGCTGAATGTGGCCAAGGTCGGCCTAGTTCTGTCACTGCCAGAGGGTAGGCTCATGTGTATGGCATAAATTATTGCAACTCAATTACAGTTGAGTTTGTTCATTATTTTAGAAAAAAACCACTAAATTGATGTAGATAGAGGTAGAACCAAAAATCCTTTCCTGTGGATTTGCCATGTGTAGTCAGGAAAATAGCAGAATGAAAGCCTCTGGGTCATAGAATGGAGACAGATATCAGTTACTAAAATAGAAAAGATTGGTTGGGGAGAAAATTTGAGTAGGAGAGTCACCTGTAGAAGTCTGAGTGGACTAAGTGCTGTTGAAGAAATAATCTCAAAATGGCAGCAGCCAGCTGGGTGTGGTGGTGCACGCCTTTAATCCCAGCACTAGGGAGTCAGAGGTAGGAGGATTGCCATGAGTTCAAGGCCACCCTGAGACTACATAGTGAATTACAGGTCAGTCTGAGCTAGAGAGAGACCTTAGCTTGAGCCTCCTTTCCCCTCCCTAAAAAAATAGCAACAGCCAAGCACAGGCTTTCATTTTCTTGTTCATAAAACTGTTCAATGTGGGTATTTATTTTTGTTTTGTTTTGTTGGCTGTAGGGTCTTGCTCTAGCTCAGGCTGACCTGGAATTCTCAGGGTGGCTCCAACTCACAGCAATCCTCCTACCTCTGCCTCCCAAGTGCTGGGATTAAAGGTGTGCGTGCGCCACCATGTCAAGCCCAATGTGGGGATTCGGTGGGTGATGCTTTATGCATTCACTCCAGTCTAAACTTTATCTTATGCTTCCTCCAAGATGGAGGGGCGTCTCTAGCTGTTTAGGAAGCTCAAAAATGCTTAGTTGAGTTCTCAAGGTGATAAGAGTTTGGGAAGTGACTACCAGTCTGTGACATTAGGTCTCATTTTAAGAATGTTTCTTAGGTATCTAGAAGAGAGACTTTCTGGTGAGATATAACTGCTTGGCTCTTAGATATAAGCTCGAGGTACACATTTGGAAATTGAAACCATAGATCTATATGTCATTTGAGATCACATATAGTGAGAACAAAATGAGTTCAAGAGAGAGGTCTATACCACGGGGCTCTTTAGCACTTGGAGTTGATAGAGGGAGAATCCCAAGCAAAAGGGAGCAATCAGGAAGACTCTTCCAGTGATGATGACCGGAATGTAACCAAAGAGGGTGATGCTCTAAAAGCCACAGAGCAGAAAGGAGGTCAACTGCTAAATGCTGTGGAAAAGTTAAATAAGATTAGGAAAAAGAAAAGACACTAACTCCAGTAGTTTCGGGAGTGATGGGAAAGGTAACTGACTGATGGTGTGAAGATAGAAATGGAGACTAGAGATAAGCACAAGTGGATGACTCTGTGGGATGTTTACCCAGGAATATAAACATGAGGCATGGGCAAGGAAGATGGCTCAGGGGGTAATAACACTTGCCATGAAAGTATGAGGACCTGGCTTTCATTCCCAGCACCCACATAAAAAGCCAGGCACGGCTGCCATATCTATAACCTCAGGTTTGAGGGAAGTAGAGACAGGAGAACCATTGGGGCTTGTGGGTCAGTCAGCCTGCTGAGAAACAGCAGGTCAGGTTTTGTGAGGGAGCCAATTCCATAGAAATAAGGCAGGATGAATGAGGAAGACCCTTGCGGTTTTCTTCTAGCCTCTGTATGTGTGTGCACGAGGCACACATCTGAGCACACATTTGTGCATACCCCATACAGACACCATATACACATTGAAAACTAAAATTAAAAACCAAGCAGAAACATGAAGATGATGAGTGGCCCAAGTAATTCAATAAAGAGATTTTAGTGATGTAAGTGATGGTGTTACTAATGGAAGAAAATCTTCAGGCACCCAGGAGAAGATGGGAGAAGAAAAGATGGAGAGACTACTTCTTCCTTAGTAGCAGGAGGGGAGGAAACAGTACAGATGCAATTCATATTCAGGAAGGGAACTTTTTCCCATGCCTTTCCCTTGCTCCATGTGATGATTCCTGTTTTTCTCCTTGCCCTCATCCACATTGTCCTGGGAAGTGGGATAACTTACCTGATGAATGAATCTTGGGGATAACCTCCTGGGCATGACTGACTTAGCTTTCCTCTTCTCACTCTTAGGCAAAAGCTACCCATGGGGAATATCTACTCATCAGTCATACTAACAAATGTGAAACAGGCTCCCCTCTTCCATGAATGAGGAGAGCCTTCCCTGTAGGATTAGATGGGAAGTAAAAATATCAGTAAAGCAACACATTAGGAGGACCCAGGTCTTGATTTTTCAGATACAATTCCACACTAAAAGGAATCAGAGCTTTATGGTGGGGGGGAATACTAAGATTCAGGGCAACCTGGAATTCCTTTTATTAAGAAGTAAAACCAGGCATGGTGGTGTACGCCTGAAATCTCAGCACTTGAGACGCTGGCAGGAAGATTATAAATTCAAAACCAGCCTGGGCTGCATAGAGAGATCTTGTCTTATAAAAGAAAAAAAGTTCGGCTAGGAAGATGGATCAGTAAGTAAAGTACTTGGTGAGGACCTGAGTTTAGATACTCATGACCCATGTAAAGCCAGTCATGTTTAGAGGACAGTTTGGTGGGCATAACAGATCCATTTAGCCAGACAACAGTAGTTGTTACTCCCTTAGGGTTTGTGACCTCTTCAGCTGCAGACTTTTGACTAGGTCCATGGCTTGGTGTTGCCTTGTTCCTGTCCTGGCTTTGCCTCATGATTGCATGCATGATGTCATCGTGGGTCCTCATGCTCAGCTCTGGCCTGGGGCAGCTTGTTGCTTAGCGTCAGGAGCTGCTGCTGACTGTGCTCCTCTCTGTGATGGTCCAGGTTGTGGTGCTGGAGAGCTGGGTGCTGTAGCCCAGGGGAATTGGTGCCCTCACCCCGTGAACTCTCCTGAACACAGTCCTTCACTGGCTCATCCTGCTTTCTCACCTAATCTGTGTCTTTTGATTGGGAAATTGAGACCATTAATATTTAGAGTTATTGAAAAATGTAGATAAATTCTTGTCATTTTGTTGATTTTACAATGTTTGGTATTTTTTTTTAGTTCTCGTAGATTATCTTGCCAAGCTTTCACAATATACCCATAGTATGTCTCCTTAGATTGGTGGTAATGTGGAGTAAAAGGAACAGGGCACGATGGTCACTGCCAGGTTTTCCTCCTTAAGAATCCCTCAGATTTAATTCCCACAATAATGAAAGAGCTTGCTTCTTCATGGTGTCAATGCTAGTGCTCATCAGTCTTTACAATGTCTACCATTCTCACAGATATTCTTGTTTACGCCATGGATATTTATTCATTTAATTGGGGCTGGAGAGATGACTCAGGGGTTAAGGCACTTGCCTCCAGTGCCTAAGGCCCCAGGTTCAATTCCCCAGGTCCCACAAGATGGTGGCCCTGGTACTCTCTCTCTCTCTCTCTCTCTCTCTGTATCTCTGAAAATGAATAAATAAAATATTTTTTAAAAAGTGTGGTTGTATTAATCTAATTATTAGTACATGTTGATTTCATTTATCTCAGTGCCTCTTGTTTGTTAAGCCTGAAAACTCAAGTCTTATATGAGGTATTGATATATATTGAAAATGGACCATCATTTTTTGGGAGTTTTTTTTTTGAGGTAGGGTCTCACTCTAGCCCAGGCTGACCTGGACTCACTCTGTAGTCCCATGCTGGTCTCAAACTCACAGTGATTCTTCTAACTCTGCCTCCTGAGTGCTGGGATTAAAGGCATGCACCACCATGCCCAACCCATCATTATAATTTCCTTTCGCACAACTTGAGCCGGCTACCAGAGCCACTATACAAAATCTCTCCTAAGTTTAGAGCTTTGGGATCAGGAAAGAGGGTTTTCAGGAAAAGTTGACCTCTACCTAGAACATTCTGGACACTGGTATCTCCGTATCTAAGGGGTCCTGAGAGGAGGTAGCGGGCACTGACTACTCAAGGGAGAAGAAAACATCACAGTGTGAGTGTCTGCTAGGACTCTGTTTTGGGAGGTCACTAAGCCTTCCCACCCCGAAGTCATCAAGTCTAAGACTCAGGCCATTTCCTGCTCACATGTGGCCTTTTCAGGGGACAGGAACCTAGTCTGTCTCTTCAAAAGCTTTGGAGAGGAAGAAGTGAAGAATGTTCCCAGAAGTATAACGCAATCCAATTGTACTTTATGATGGATCCTATTCCATATTCAAAGTAGGAGAAACTTTATTATTCACCATTTGTGTATGGTAATAGAACAGAATGATCATGATATTAAGACACAGAGCCTAGAGTGTTAACATTGTAAGGGACACCAAGATCTAGTCTATTTCCCCTCATTTTTCTTATGAGGGGAAAAGGGAAAACTAACATTTATTAAGTTAGATATTTTACATATGTTGTCAACCCCACAAGGTGGATATTATCCATATTTCATAGCTACACAGATGCCGTTCAGTCTCAAACTGCTGAGTCAGGGCCGGCACTAGAGCCCAGGTCTCTTGATTTTCAGGCCACTTGACTTGAGTCATAACTCTCTAGCCAATTCCAGTGAGGTATGACTCTCCCAATTTTATAACTCAATCTGTTTCCTCTGCAGAAGGACATATGGTATAAAAGATTTTCCTGGCATTCCTCAAGAAAAATGTGAAGGTTAATAAGTAATGGAATAGCCTTCTATTACTCAACCCTGTTGGACCTCAACTTGGTGAAATGCCCAAACCACTGGAGCCCTGCCATGAGCCTCACCCAGATCCCACTCAGCGTGTGGCTTAGAGGTACACAGGAGGGGCCCACTTTTCAGAAGAGGGAGTGCTGAGTTCAGGAGCAGCAACGAGGGAGAACAGAGACCCCACAACTACACCTCTTGAAAGACGGGCTGGGGAAAGAGAAAGGACCACAGATTGTGGGATGTGGGAGAAGAGAAAGTGCAAGTTGCAAAAGCAGCTTTGTTTTTATCTTAGTTTTAAACTTTTCATTGACAACCTCCGTACATATAGACAGTATGCCATGGTCATAATCCCTTCCCATGGCCGTCCAGTTCCGCCTTCCCAAAGCTCTCCACTGAATCCTTTTCCTAACTCATCTCTCTTCCATTTAGATGTCATCATTTCCCCCTCCTATCGTGGAGGACAAAACCAGCCTTGGATGGCCTTGAGTGAGCGCAGTGGAAACAGCCCTGGGGGAGAAAGGAACCATTCTGCGCTGCTATCCTGCGCCACCTCCTGGCCACTCCATCCCTCTCCTCCAAGGCCCGCCTTCAGCTCCCCTCACCTTTGAAAACCAGTCTCAGTTGACATGTGTCGCAAGCCCTGTTGAACTTCACAGTGGCTCTCAATCCAGTCAATGATTTCTTTGGCTTCTCGTTAGTGGCACCAAAGTGTTTTATTGTAGGAGACTTGGAGATGGGGGAGCGAGATGGTGAGGGGGACATTCACATATTTCTCCCTCCACAAGTGATGCAGCTCCACTCATGTTGTCACCAGGGGATGGTTCACACTCGCCCCATTCTCAATAGAAACAAAATTGGGTTCTGAGGCTAAATTTTAAGTAAAAGCTTGTTTGCTTAATTCCTATCCTGAACATTAAGTATAGTCTATAGCAAGGAAGTATATAAGTACATACAAGTGTAGTCTCTAGCAAGGAAGGAGCCAGTGAGAGAGAATGAGCAGCCAGAACAAGAGAATGAGAATAATGATAGTCGGTTATCTATTAGCAATTCTAAGAGCCAGGCTCTGTTTGGCACCATTATTATGTTCCTTTTATGGACAGGGTTGAATCGATTGTGTAGGATCACCCAGACAGTCCTTAGCTGGGATCTCTCTCTCTCTCTCTCTCTCTCTCTCTCTCTCTCTCTCTCTCTCTCTCTCATTTTTCCAGGTAGGGTCTCACTAGTCCAGGCTGACCTGGAACACACTCTGTAGTCCAGGCTACCTTGGAACTCACAGGGATCTTCCTACCTCCCCCTGCCTCTCTAGTGCTAGGATCAAAGGTTTGTGTCAACACACCCGGACAGAGCTGGAATCTTAACCAGACGTTCGTGCTTGTCACCATGAGCGTGTGCTGCCTAGTTTAGATCTGCCTGTGAACTCTGGGTCTTCCTCTGTGCATCCTATTATTCTTGAACAGTCTGCCCTGCAGACTCATTCCTCTGACCAGTGCTTTTGAGAAAAGGCTTTCAGTTTACCTCTCCCACTCATCTTTGTTCTCTGCCCACTGCCTGCTTTCCAAACACAGACCGCTATGATTCAGGACTCGGGAAGGTGATTCTTGGTTCCTAAGCGTTAGCCTGCAGAGAGCCATTTAGATGGGTACAAATAGCATCTGAATCCACATGCATCAAGCTGTGCATATTGTGGGGATGGCTCTGACATCTATGGTCAGTGGATCTGAGGTCTGGACCCGACCCTGCCTGCCCCCGCCTAGCAGACAGAGTATCTTTTTTTTATTGTCCATTTTTTAAATTAAAAAAATTTTATTGTCCATAATGAGTTACATTATTATTATTATTTTTTTTTTGATTTTTCGAGGTAGGGTCTCACTCTAGTCCAGGCTGACCTGGAATTCACTCTGTAGTCTCAGGGTGGCCTTGAACTCACAGTAATCCTCCTACCTCTGCCTCCCAAGTGCTGGGATTAAAGGCATGCGCCACCACGCCTGGCCGAGTTACATTATTTAATGGGCAAACAATGAGTTAGAACCAAGAAGGTGAGGACAGGTGTGTGACAAGCGGAGTCAAGAAACAGCCACGTATGAGAAAATTTGAGAACTGGCCTGCTCTTTTTAGCCTTTTTTCTCCACCATACCACTTCTGAGCTCCCTGAGGACAAGATGCCAGACTTGTAAAGATGGCAGACTCCAGCTATCAAGATCCCAAGATGAAACAGGAGAAACTCCCGGGGGACACCGGGAGCACCGACTGGCAAAACTGCTCAGGGAAGTGAATTAATCGAGTAAAACTGTTTTCATAAGATAGAGCCGGGAAGACCATGGGAGCATCAGTACATGCCTGTAACGGGAAAGGAAACCCTTTTCTTTTCTCACTACGGTTCCTAGAAAGACCACGTAGGAGACAGGATTCTAGCGCCCTCGAGGACTAAGACAACAACGTGAAAAGGCACTAACAACAGTGCAGTGGTGCTGCTCTGGGCAAATGGCAGAAGTGTCAGGGGAGCAGGATTCACTGGGAACACATCAGAAGTGAAGGGCAGGGGGTCACAGTAACTGGCAGAGTGCAAAGATGTCATTCATGACAGGCCTTTAAGAAAAAACAAAACAGAACACCCTTAGTCCTTCCAGAAAAAGAACAAGACCTACATAGCTTAGAAGTACAGTTTCATGTTTCTCTGCATTCGATGAAAGAAAAACAAATTTACAACAGTCCTGATGAAGAACTGACCATTTTCTGTAACTTAATCTGAACCTTTCTGAGGAAAGAACCTTGGATGTTGGGTGGAGTGAAGTCCTTCCTGCTCATTCATAAATCCCTGTATCTTCTTCATCCCTTAGGCTTCTGAACCCATGAGTGGAATCAGCTGTAAGGCCACGGGACTAACAACCCCTGTCTGGTATTTCTAGGGCTGGACTAGTTTGAGTCAGCCCCGGCTTTTCCTGACAGTGGGCCAGAAAGTGTGGTCATTCTAGGCAATTTTCATTTTCTCCTAACATCTTCACTGACTCAACTTCTTCTAAATATTGCAAATGTTCCTCTCTTCCTCATCTTTCATTCCTTTTTGCGCTTTCTTCCCAAAACTTGAATCCCTGTATCACTCATCTGCAGAGTGGGCTGGCAGCTGAGTGATACACTTTCTTGCTGTGCGTGTTGTGTGTGTCACAGGACAACCTCAGCATGTCCATCCTTGAGCTTGAGACACAGGCTCTCTCTCTCTCTTTTAATTTTAGTTGCATGCTTTGGAATTGAGTTCAGGCTTCTGCAGCAAGGCCTAGAAGGCCTAGAAGATCTCTGCAATTTCTAACAAGGCTGAATGGACTGATAGAATGCCTGTGACCACAGAGGTGGAATGTTGCAAGGTCAGAGCCGAATTACCTTGGGCCTCCTGCCACTGCAAACAAACTCCAGGTTGCATGTGCAACTTTGGACACCTTGCTTTACATGGCTGTTGGGGATTAAAGGCCATTGCCCAGTCTAAATTTGATTTTTAAATGGATACACTCAAAATTCTTTCTTTTAGCTTTTAAAAAACTTTTGATTGATAGCTTCTATAATTATAGATAATAAACCATTATGATTTGTTCCTCACCCTCCCTCATATCTCTTCCCCCTCTTAATTAGTCTCTGTTTTGTTTCAGTGTCATCATCTTTTCCTCCTATTATGTGTAGGTATTATATCTTCTAGCTTTTTTTTTTTTGGTTTTTCGAGGGTCTCGCTCCAGTCCAGGCTGACCTGGAATTCACTCTGTAGTCTCAAGGTCGCCTTGAACTCATGGTGATCCTCCTACCTCTGCCTCCCGAGTGCTGGGATTAAAGGAGTGCGCCACCATGCCCGGCTTCATCTAGCTTTTTGAAATATACACTACACAGGATATATTAGCACTTCACAGAAATATTCTTTCAACCATAAACCAATGGTAACATTTCTTCTAAATCTTTCTGTAACAGTTAAAGAATTCCCTCACCAGCTGAGAGAAAGCTGGAGAAAGCTATGGCTTCATGCAGCCTTATGGGAGAGAAGTCATCAATGGTGGTGAATAGCAGTGGACCCTGCAAGCCTTAAGACTGGTCAGCCAGGTCAAATGCGTCAATTGGTGCAATAGTGGCACGTCTATTGTGGGGGAAACCAACTGCTCTCTAATTGGACTGGAGGCCCACTCCACGGGAGGGAATACATGCCTGGTACTGAAGACTTGGTCAAAAGCCTATGGCAGGGGAGGTCACGAGCCCTAGGGGAGTACTGCCTGCTGTTGTCTGGCTAAATGCATATATTGTGCCCAACCAGACTGCCTTATATGCACTTAAAAATGAGCATAACCATATAATAATGCTACTCTCACTTTTGGCTAGAGAAGCTTCTCTTTTTCAGATGGCAGTGACCACTGGAATAACTCAAAGACACCACAGTGCTGAGAAGAAATGACAATGGAGTGTTCAGCACTGGGACATCTCTATCACACTTCCTGAGGCTCAGGGTCTATTGTGGAAGAGGTGGCGGAAAGATTGTAAGAGCCAAAGGAAGGGTAGGACTGCTTACAATGCAAACTTCCAGATACAAAATAGTTTTGATAGTCATAACTTCACAGTACCTGATAATACCTACACATAATGGGAGGAAAAGATAAAAACAAAATAGACTAATTAAGAAGGGGAAGAGATCTGAGGGAGGGTGGAGAGGGAATCATAATGGTTTATGGTCTATAATTATGGATGCTATCAATAAAAAATTAAAAAAAGAGAATTTCCTCATCCATTACCTTACAGTGTAAACATGAGTCTAACTTTATCATTTCTTTTTTGGTTGTAACATTCAGTTCCCTCACCCACTGTACAACTAATGAAGTAAAAGGCGTATAAAAGGATTAAAATGTATACAGTACATATCACCATCTGTGAAGTACACAGATTAAAATAGGCTATATCACTGAAAAATGATCTTGTTTAAAATGAGAAATGTTGAATAAGACGTTTTCCCGTTTACTTCCAATTTGGGGAAGTATTTTTTTTTAATCCGAATTTCTTGTAATTTGTATGAATTCCTGATGCTCTTTAAATTTTTTCTAGCATGTTTATTAGTGAGCCAAAGGTAATTTCCAGAATTTGCTTTTTGTGAGGGGCATTAAACAGCCAAATATTAATATTTTTCTCTTAAAAATTTTTTTTGAGGTAGGGTCTTGCTCTAGTCCAGGCTGACCTGGAATTCACTATGTAGTCTCAGGGTGGCCTTGAACTCATGGCAGTCTTCCCACCTCTGCCTCCCGAGTGCTGGGATTAAAGGTGTGTGCACCACACATGGCTGCTATTTTCATCTAACTCAATATGTGAATGAGAGAAATTTTAACAAAATATTTAAAAGTCAATTCTTTTTAAAATATAAATAATTGACTCCTGATATATTGATTTTATAAGTTGGAGATTTTTGTTGTTGGGTTTGCTTATAACAGGACCCATTTAAACTTTACCAGACTTTTTCTGTGCTGTCCATGTGTGGTATGATGTCCTGAGGAGAAATCCAGGAATTTAAGGGCAACTAGAAATCTTTCAGCACATGTCTTTCACAGCATTAACCACAATCCTCCCTGACAAGTTGGAGGTTACTGACTTTGAAACTTAGCCAGTTGCTGGAAATCCAGTGTGTATTCTTTCCATGACCCTTAAAAACTTGTCTGTTTCCTATTAATGGTTTTTCATGTTGTTTTGTTTGAGGCGTGTTACCGTCCAGTTTTTCTGGTTAATTTCCAGATCTTCTGCCATTCTTCTTGTACAGCTCATTTTCTTGGTGGTAGGTCTTTACCAGAAGATACCACGTACAGAAAAGAGGCTTCTGGAAATTATCATGTTTCAGCAACTAAATTGTTTAAACATCTGACAGTCATTTGCAGCCAAACATCTCTGGTCTCATCCATGGAAAATATCACACATAACAAAGAAATTGAAAAGACCCGGCAGGAGATATCTGCCGAGTTTGCATTGTGCACGGTTCAAATGAGCTCCTAGAGGACCTCCGACCAAACCTGTTTTTTTTCACCTCAGTTTAACTAGTTGGCTGCAGAGAGAGGGAGATCAGAGCTGGGTTCTGAAGATGAACTTGAGAAATCTATGAATTTATCCTTCTCCTGTCTGGAACATCAACATCACAATGGACATAGATTTGGGGAGATGACATAATAGTTTTATTGCATTTACAGTGCTTGGAAATAGAAAAATATGTAAATGTGGAGTGTATTATTATTTTCATAGATTCTAAGGGGGGAAATGGAGCTCCATTCAAAATTCTTGGGCAGGCAGGGACCATTCCTTCTGCACTGGTCCTTGCACAGGTCACCATTGTTCTGAGGGTGTCCAGAAGAAGTGACTCCATACTATTTGACTAATGAGTTAACAGCTCTGGGAGTCATTGGCCAAGCCTGTCTTTTTCATCCCTAGTTTATCCTGTGTTTAGGAATCTGTTGGCCTGTAGGTTTCCTTCAGGCAATTTTCCAAGGTTGTTTATGATGTGCCAAAAATCTCCAGTTAGCTTGGAAAATCTCCCTTGCAGTTGTATTGGTTTAATCCTAGGATGTGACCAGATTTAACTCAGAATGATATTTTCACTTCATTTAGGACATCTAACTAGGTTAGGATGAGAAGATTTCAGAACATTTCTTTGGAACATACTTCTGAGTGAAGGAGTAATAGCTCCATCTTCTCTTTCTCTCCTCTCGTTTTCTTTCTTTCTTTCTTTCTTTCTTTCTTTCTTTCTTTCTTTCTTTCTTTCTTTCTTTCTTTCTTTCTTTCTTTCTTTCTTTCTTTCTTTCTTTCTTTCTTTCTTTCTTCTTTCTTTTTTGAGATAGGGTCTCACTCTAGCCCAAGCTGACCTGGAGCTCACTCTATAAGACCCAGGCTGGCCCCAAACTCACAGCAATCTTCCTTCCTCTGCCTCCCTAGTACTGGGATTAAAGGTGTGCACCACCACACCGGGCTTCCATTTTCTTATTGTAAGAACTGTGATGTCCTTTATTGATCCTGTTACCCAAATACTTCTAGTATATAAATTATACTATATTGAATGGGATCTGCAGGACGAGAACTTAGGGATATTTTACAAACAAGTCACTCACCCACAAGAGACACAACCAGAGGGGAAAAATACCAATCTTCATTAGTTTCTTCATGACATGAACCTCCTGCTTAGTAATTCTAGTTGTTGTAATTGAGCCTCAGTGGCATTTTCTGCCTATGAGCTGAGGTGGACATAGATTTCTATTTCGTGCCTGAGATCCTGTACTAGTTACTATATGAAGTACCTTTACTAACACAAGCACGTGTGCATGTCTTTGAACCAGAGCCCCATATTCTATCCAGCAGATATAGTGCCATCCATACATCTAATTGATCTACTTTACTTAACCTGATCTATGCAAAATTAGGGTCATGTCAATGTGCTGTCAGTATAAAAACCATTAAGAAGAGTTTATACCTGTAGTTCTGCATGAAGTCCAAGAAACGAGTGTGATATTTCACAAGTGTGGTACATGTCAGTTTGGATGGCTACATTTCAAGTGCTCATGACCACAAGTAGAAGTGGATGTTGGGTGGGAAGTACAGGTTTGAACTGTTCCTTAGCTTATGGTTAGATATAGGATTTTAAGTGATGAAACAATCCCAAAAGATAAAGAAAACCCATTGCACTAAATGTCCCAGAACAGCCATATTTTCCTCTTCACTATTTAAAATTTAAACCGGAAGCACTGGATTCAAGCTTTACACAAGACCCAGCAGGAAACTGTGATCAAAACACCGTCCATCCCGATTTGAGGAGTGAGAAGAGAGTAGGTAGGTTCAGTCTGGTAGAGAGGGAATGGATTGGAAACAGGACAGAAAGATCTGAGTTCAAAGCAGCCTGTTTGGCTCTGTCTGGGATCTATATCATGGGAACAAAAATGCAATTCTTGCAGGGTTTGTTGTGTGGGAGGCACCCAGGCTGTCGGTGCTGACTTCTTTCTCCACCCATTTTCTTCCTGGGGTGGTCTATCCACCTCTTCTCTCCCTCTGCTCTTTCTGCCAGAGCAGATTTGTTATTCTGTGATTCCAGAACCTCATTTCCGCAGAAGCCTAAGCTCAGAGCTCTGTATAACTGTGTCATGAATATAAAAAGAAACTTATTGTCGAAGCAACAGTAATAATGGTAATAACAGTTCTGTCACAATTCCACTAACCATGCCAAGTCCTTGGGAAATGTTCCTTTAAGTCACTCTAAATTTGGGGAGTAGACCAGGGACATTTCCACTTTAGGCAGTAGGTGGCAGCATTGTCTAAGTCACAGATCTCCCGGCTCCTTTTGTTCCTTTTTCTTTTGTGGTTTAGTCTCAAAACTTGGACAAAAACTTTTATCATAAAGTCTTAACTCCATACTACAAGCTCAGCTGCCAATATGCTTGAATAAACCCAGGACGCAGCTCCCTTCTGTAGGGGAAGATTACTCAGGTTCACCATCCAACAGCCGATTAAGAAGTGGCTCATACAGAATGGACATAGAACTACCCATGGACCCAGCTATCCCTCTACTAGGCATCTACCCGCAAGATGTCACACCACAGCATAGAGACATTTGTGCAACTATGTTTATAGCAGCTCAATTCATAATAGCCAAGAATTGGAATCAACCAAAATGCCCATCCTTGGAGGAATGGATAGCAAAACTGTGGTATATTTATATTATAGAATTCTACTCAGCTGAAAGGAAAAATGACATATCGAAATTTAGGGAAAAATGGTCTGACTTGGAGCAGATCTTACTAAGTGATCTCTCAAAAGAACAGAGAGCCAAACGCCGCATAGTCTCCCTCATATGCGGTTCCTTAACCAGGTTAACCGTAAACTCTACGCAGAGAAGTGAGAGTTTATGAAAGAGGGGTAAGGGGGATGACTTAAGCATGAAGCTAAACTAAAATGGGTTCAAAAATCATAAAATCCTCACTTGATTACTGTAAACTATTGAGCAAGCAGTGGGCATCATCTGGCAAGAGGGCCATAAATAGAAGGGGAGAGAGTCCAAGCCTGTGAAAAATTGATCAGTCTGGCAACTCCTGGTCCCAGTCATTGGCTCCTTCCCTCACTGAGCTGTTGACCAAAGTGAATCATGAGGTTCCAAAAAAAAAAAAAAAGACTTCTATCAAAGCTCTTGAATGCCCACCCCAGGCCTGAGGTAGGATCCTGTTGCTGAAGAAACCACAGAAAGCCATCCATCAGCATCGAGAGACCCTGCGAGGTCCAGAATGGTAACCAGCCCCCAGATGGTAGTTAGTGCAGTGCTGGAAGACACTGCATAAGCTGCCGGGGGAAACTGGTGAATGACAGCTGGAGTAAACAGAGACCATTGGTATGAAACACAGTCTGCCGCCACGAGTAGGCTGAACACACTTCCTACTGGGAGAGAACAGTGAACCAAGAAAGGAGCACTTGTGCAATGGAGGAGCCAAAGCCTGGGGGAGGCAATCAACAGCTTTTAATTCAGCCAAATAATCCACTCAGTGACAGGGAGCCCTTAACTGGAACTGGGGACTCAGGGCGAAATACACTGGGAACCAAACTCTTGGGCCCCAAAGAGAGATGCACTATACGAGTGATTTACAAAGAGGCTACTAACAACAGAATCTAGCTAATTCAGAAATATGTATCTAAGTTAACCTATACTGATCTCACTCTCTGATGGAGATTCTGTTTGTACCTTTCAGAATGCAGTGAGAGAGCTGTGGCTCTTCCAACCCTACCAACGAACCGCAGGCTGATAGCTGACATCCTGGCAAGAGATGAGTCACCCCAGACCTACCTTGGAGGATCCATATGGAACCCCACAGAGAATGGTGGGACAAACAGGAGACCCATAACCACAGCCAATCAGTCAACACAGGATAAGCCAGACAGACACCAATGATTTCCAACACAACCTAAAGCAGAAGTACAGAGACCCCTAAGTTCTCAACAATAAAACAGCCTTTTTAAAAAAATATTTCATTTATTCATTTTCAAGCACAGAGATACAGAGAGAATGGCGCGTGCACGCACGAGACAGAGAGAGAGAGAGAGAGAGAGAGAGAGAGAGAGAGAGAGAGAGAGAGAAAGGGAGAGAGCACCAGGGCAACCACCTTGTGGGTCTGGCTTATGTCGGTACTGGGGATTTTGAACCAGGAGCCTTAGGCACTGGAAGGAAGTGCCTTAACCTCTGAGCCATCTCTCTAGCCTGATAAAACAGCCTTAATACTCACCCACCATGACTCAGGGAACTGAGCAGAAGAGGGGTGGAAAGATTGTAAAAGCCATGGTGGGGGAGAATTCCTAGAGATATCCCCTCTCCTCAGTAACATCACACTAAGGCGGGTGGATCGGGCTGACTCCTAGGTTATCCTAATCCCCTATCCCATAGACTGATCCAGACTGCCCACGGAGGAGGATATCCAGCTGATTGGGGATATGGAAGAGGGGCATTGGGGAAATGGGAATAACAACTCATTATTTGTTTATTAAATTTATCTCATTATAGATAAAAAAAAGAGAAGTGGCTCAGTGGTTAAAGGCCTTGCTCGCGAAGCTTGTTGGATTTGATTCCCCAGTATCTACATGAAGCCAGACACAAAGTGGGGATGCATCTAGAGCAAACAGTCATGATCTGGCATGCCCATTCTCTCTCTCTAATTAATAACATAAATAAAACAAATTAGAAGTGGTCTGGGGCTGGGGAGATAACTCAGAAGGTAAAGTGTTTCCTTGCAAGCATCAAGATTTGAGGTGAATTCCCAGTACTTGTGGAAGTATTCATGAAAGAAGCCAGGCATGGTGGCACTTGCCTATAATCCCAGCACTGTAGAGGTAGAGACAGGAGGATTCCTGGATCTTACTTGTTGAGTTCCAGGCCATTGACAGACCTCAAAAAGAGGTGGGGGGTGTGTGGAGAGATGGCTCAGGAGTTAAAGGGGCTTGCTTGCATGCCTGATGGCCTAGGTTTGATTCCCCAGTAGCCACATAAAGTTAGATACACATGTATCTGGAATTTGTAGTGCAAGAGGTCCTGGTGTGCCCATTCCCCCTGTGTCTCATTCGCTCTTTCTCTTTCTCTCTCTGCTTTCAAATCAATCAATCAATCAATCAGTCAATCAATCAATATTTAATAAAAGAGGTATAGGGTTTAACAACTGAGGCATACACACATGCATTTGCACACGCGTGTTTATACACAAAAGGAACATTTATATACACACGCACACACGCACGCATTATTGATGGAAGATTAGCTCCTGACAGTGACCTTGGAAGGTGGTGCCAGGAAAGCTCCAAATATTGGAGTGTAGGAAATGGGAGGGTAGAGGCAGACACTAAGGGTCTACCACCTCCACAAACAGAAATTGTTGAGGGGCATTACAGACTGGTTGTATATTTTTTTTAAGAATTTCACTTTTTTCTCTTTTATTTTTTAAATAAAACTTTATTAAAATTTTACATAATCTTCTTTCATCACCTTCCTCT
>PVHP010020011.1:0-31166 GCA_004024765.1 Zapus hudsonius
CTCTCTCTCTCTCTCTCTCTCTCTCTCTCTCTCTCTCTCATATCCTTTCTTGGATGAAAGGTTCCTTAGGCTATTCCTACCCACCTAGGCTCTTACAATCTTTCCACCAGCCCCCTTCAGCAGCATTCCCTGAGTGACCACGGTATCTGTCCCCATTCCCACCTCTATCTCCTTGGAACTGGTTTTCAGGCCTTGAGAGCAGCATTCATGTCTCCACTTCTACTGTAACTTTGGGTTTGGGCAGATGGGGGAGGGGTGTCCCATCTCATAGTTGGCTCTCTATTAAATTTTTTTTTTTCGAGGTAAGGGCTCATCACTCTAGGCAAGGCTGACCTAGCACTCACTCTAGTACCAGAGTGGCCTCAAACTTGCAGTGATCCTCCTACCTCTTCCTCTCCCTCGCCCCACACAAGCCATTGGGGGGCAAGTTATAGTCTTTTTTTATATTTTTTATGTGTGTGTGTGTGTGTGTGTGTGTGTGTGTGTGTGTGTGTGTGTGTGTGTGTGTGTGTGTGCAGACCAAGTTCTTTTGCCACTGCAAATGAACTCTGAAGATGCACGTGCCACTTTGTATCAAGCTTTATGTAGGTGCTAGGGAATTGAACCCAGACTAGCAGGCTTTACATGTAAGTGCTTTTAACTGCTGAGCCATCTCTCCAGCCTAGTTATTTATAGTCTTCTTCATTTGCTTTTATTTCCAGCAAAATAAAATAGTTAACAATAAGCTGTTTTTCTTACCTGGATTGTTGTCTTTTATGGTAACTAAATAGAATAATCCTTTAGGAGAAAGTAGATCTGAAGCTAGTGGGAAGAATCTGTCCATGACTTCTCGACCATTTCTGCCACCAGCCCAAGCTGCTTCTATTCCATGACTTCCTACCTGTCACCAATGAGGACAACTGTTTTGTTTTTGATATAACTCAAGTTTCAGTGAGGGAGCAAATGGAATCTTTTGACAGGCAATATCACCAAACAAGTTCATATTTTCAAACAAGTACATCTTTTCTCAGCTTCTAGAACATTATTCTGCCAAACTTCTAATGTCTTTTATAGTACAAGGGGGACATAATTTTATAATGAATAAATACAATTCAGAGAGCTGAGTATGGTGGCACACACCTGTTATCACAGCACTCAGCAGGTGAGGGCAGAAAGGTAAGCATGGTCTACCCAGAATGTTCACAGCCAACCTAAGATACATGGTGAGGCCCAATCTCACAAAGCCAAGATCTGGGCTTAAGCTCAGCAGTAGGGTACATGTCTATCAAGTGTAAAACCCTATGCTTACTTCTCTGAACTACAGGAATATTCTAAATAAATAACCAAGATTAAACACTCATCTAACTGCTTTCTTCCTATTCACTTCTTTGACTTTTACCCATATTTTATTTATATAAAATGATGCCTTTTATTTTTTGCTAATTTAATATAGCACATACTTTCTCCTTAAAACAATTCCTTTAGCCGGGCGTGGTAGCGCACGCCTTTAATCACAGCACTCGGGAGGCAGAGGTAGGAGGATCACCATGAGTTCAAGGCCACCCTGAGACTACATAGTGAATTCCAGGTCAGCCTGGGCTACAGCGAGACCCTACCTCGGAAAACAACAAACAAACAAGAAAACAATTCCTTTAATGGACTAGCCAGGTCAGATGGGACAACTGGGGCAACAGTGTCATGTCTACTGTGGGGGAAACCAGTTGCTCTCTAATTAGAATGGAGGCCCTTCCATGGAAGGGAATGTGTGCCAGGTACTGAAGACCAAGTAAAAACCTAATAGATAGTGGGGGAGGTCATGAACCCTAGAGGAGTGACACCTGCTTTTGTCTGGCTCAATGCATATATCATGCCAACCAAACTGCCTTACAAGCACTTTTTTTTTTTTTTTGAAATGAGAATACCCAAATAATATTGCTACTTTCACTTTTGGCTTGAGAAGCTTCTCATTCAGATGGCGGTGACCACTGGGATAATACAAAAGACATAGTGCTGAGAAAAACGACAGTGGAGTGTTCAGCACTGGGACATCTCTATTCCACTTTCCAAGGCTCAGGGTCTATTGTAGAAGAGGTAGTGGAAAGATTGTAAGAGCCAAAGGAAGGGTAGGACTGCTTACAACAGAAATTTCCAAACACAAAATGGTCCTGATATTCATGACCTCACAGTGCCTGATAATACCTACACAAAATAGGAGGAAAAAATGATGACACCGAAACAAAACAGACTGATTGAGAAGGGGGAAGAGATATTGGGAGGGGGGGGGAGAATCATAACGGTTTATGGTCTATAATTATGGAAGGAAGCTATCAATAAAAAGTTAAAAACAATTCCTTTATAACCACACTCAATCATCTCTAGGTGTGAGCAGCTGTAAGGCTCAGGAGATAGTGCTGAGTGCTTAGCGCTGGCAATGTTGGGAAGCCTGTCTGGGCTTCTCAGAATTGCTTCTTCATTGA
The DNA here is from genome assembly GCA_004024765.1 of Zapus hudsonius. Lineage (NCBI taxonomy): Eukaryota > Metazoa > Chordata > Mammalia > Rodentia > Dipodidae > Zapus > Zapus hudsonius. The sequence continues at coordinate 2,457 of PVHP010020011.1, forward strand.
TGGATCTTCCCAGTAGTTTGCAGACCTGTTACCATGACCATGAACTATTTCTCTTCTGTTACATAGAGGTTCACATTATTTGCCATCACAAATAGAAATGAACATATTTTTGTGAATTTTGATTTTGATTCATTGTTAATTTTTTAAAAATTAGGACAGATGATTAGATGAAAAGTTTTATGGCAACTGATGTTCATTCTCTAGTACTCTCCTGAGCTTGAAGTTGCATTACCCTCATGCTGTGGTATGAATTTGTCTCTAGAGTTCTTACCATCATTTGCTGATGGCATTTGGAGATGGGACCTTTGGGAGGCCATTAAGAGTTAGAGGAAGTCATGAGGGCCAATGGGATTAGCAGCTCTCTAAGAAAAGGAAGAGAAACGTGAGTTTATGAATGCTCCCTTACTCTTGGCATGCAATGCCCTCAGTCATATACTTCAGGCGAGGCTGGACACCTTGAGAGTGGTTCTCAGCCTCCTCTTTATCAATTACTCAAGGTGTGGTATTTTGTCATAGCATCAGAATAGGTCACTTTACTGCTGTTCACTTTGTGATCACGACTTCCTTCTCGCAGTTTACATCTCTGTAACAAGAGCTTTTGTTGCTTCATTGCCATTAGCAGTAATAATAACCAAAAGGATCTCTGTCGTCTTGGTATAAAGGTGAGCATATCAGGTTTGCCAGAGAATAATCACCAAAGGTCAAATAAAATAGTCACAATAATTAAAGGCACAGCTACTGTTTGCTGTCAAGCTGTGTCTTCTGCTTTGATCTTCCTGGGAAATGGCTTTCTTTTTCACTATTAAGAAGTTTTTTTGTTTGTTTGTTTTGTTCTTTTTTTTTTCTTCAAGGTAAGGTCTTGCTCTATCCCAGGCTGACTTGGAATTCAATATGGAGTCTCAAGTAAAATATTTTGCTTTTTAAATTTGTTATGTATGGTAAAGGATACATTTGAGTATATGAATTTAAAATTCTAGGGCTAGATATGGCTCATACTTTGTCCTTCTATTGGTTTTCAATTCCTTCCCTGTGTCTACTAATAGTATATGGGTGCTGACAATCAATATGAAGTCAGCAGTTTTATTAGTAGCAATCGCCTCATGTCATATGTTATTCACCTTCTCTTAGAAACAAAGATAGCTCAAAGCCTTAGTAATCAAATCACTGTTGTATGTCTTACCTCTTCAGGTGGAGTTACCACATAGGGAGGATTAAACACCAGAAGATCAACTTTTTCCTTCAATCTTGGTAGTAAGCCGTTGACCTAAAAATATTCAGCAACAATAATAAATCTTCAAAAGTACTCCCATGTTTTTAGAAAAAAAAAAGTGCCCAGAGGGTTGTATTTATAGACAGAAACATAAATATTTAAAATTTTTGTTTGTTTGTTTTTCAAGGTAGGGTCTTCCTTTAGCCCAGGCTGACCTGGAATTCACTATGTAGTTTCAGACTGGATTTAAACTCACGGTAATCTTCCTACCTCTGCCTCCTGAGTGCTGCGATTAAAGACGTGCACCACCACACCCTGCTTTTCTCTTTTTTTTTTTCTTTTTGAGGTAGATTCATTTAATCCCAGGTGGACCCTAAATTTACTCTGTAGCCCCAAGCTGGCCTTGAACTCACAGTGATCCTCCTACATCAACCTCCCAAGTGCTGGGATTGAAGGTGTAGGCCACCATGCCCTCGGGGGAGGATGATATGAATTTAAAAATGTGTAAATGAAAATATTTATCAAAATAAACAGCTGTTTAGCAAACCTGCTCTTCAACAGCACATGTTTACATTTGAGATTCAATTATAGAATTCTATAGAATTTTCTATAGAAATATAGAAGAATAATGTGGCAAACTCTGAATCTATGGCATATGATCTACACAGATTTGGAAATAACTTTCCAGCTTAAAAAATACCCCCCCATATTTTAAATAATTATTTCCTACAAGCAAAAGATACTTTTTATGGCATGTGCATATTATTCACAGAGCTGAAGGTTGAATCTAGAGCCTTATGCACGCTGGGCAATGCTATACCATTAAGTCATGTTCCCAGCCCTAGAGAAATGTTTTATAAGATTACAAAAAATATTTGAATGATAGAAATCATCAAAAGATTGAATTTTTGCTGGTTTTTCAATTGTATTGGCTGAAAGAAAATCATATATCGAGAAAGAAAATGTTGAACATTCTGGTTAGAGACTGCAAACAGTAATCATTTGGTTTTTAAAAGTCTTTGCAGTGAGGTCAGTTATTTATGGAACAAGAAGAAATGTCTTTTTAGTGAAAGCACATTTAAGACAAAACATCCTTTAAATTAGTCCTCTGATTCAGTAACTGAATAAAGGCCTGTTCAGGTATCTGCTTTTATGGGAAATAGGTCTAGTCTGTGGTGATTTGGGGTTTTGTTTTCTTTCCTCTTTATCTTTTCACCTGACTTGAAGTTGGCGTCTTTCACTGTGGTCTGCCTGCAGAACTTTGTTCTCCTGGTTATGTGTTTTGTGCAAGAAAAGCAAACAGCCAATTTAGACTTGAAGAGAGACAAGAGGCTCTGAGTACGTGACTCTCTTGTAAATAAAGTTTATGTGTTTTGCTGTACTTCTTGTCAAGCCGTCTTTGCTTGTTGCCCAAAATCTTGGAAATGGTCCAGGCTGTAAAAACTGAATACAGCGGGCTGAGAGATGCCTGTAATTTAGATATTACTGACATCTTAATTTACACCCATTTTTCACTCAGTTTCTATTTTAGTTTTAGAATTTTTGCCTTTCTTTAAAGTCATTTTTATTTTTATTTGAAAACCAGTACTGCAGAAATTGATATAAGTACCTCAACGTTATCGTGTGTTACAAAGCAAAAGCTTTTTTAGTTTCCTTACCCAACATTTTTGGAATCTTCATCTGGAAGTTTAATGGTTAAAAAATTAATTACTAGTAGGTGTGCATACCTTTAATCTCAGCACTTGGGAAGTGAAGGCAAGAAGATCAGAAGTTCAAGGTAATCTTCAGCTACATAACGAGTTTGAGGTTAGCCTGGGCTACATGAAACCTTGTCTTACAAAAGCCAAAACAGTAACAATAAAAAAGCCCACTCTCCCTCTAAAAAGTTAATTACTAAAGTTTCTCTGACATAAATATTTTGCCCTATATTTACTTGAAAAGAAAATTATTATTGGATTGAGACTAGCAGCTCACCAAATCTGTAATCACTGGCTGAATGTGGACTCTGTTACAGCGTGACGTCTCCAGTGTGCACGCTGCTGCCTGGGGGTTGATGTCAGTGCACCTATCAACAGGAAGTCAAAGGAAACCAGTAGGATAATGTTCATGAGAAATAGTTTAAGGAATATTTGCTTAATTCTACATGGAGTGAATTTATTTAAAAAAGGAACATGTTTTACTCATGGCAAAGAAAAAACAAAGATTTTATACTGAAAAAGATCATCCTGATAAAAGAAATGAATTGGCACACGCACCTGAAGGAACTTTTGTAGGTATGATCTAGACAGTCACCAAAAATGAGTACTGAAAAAATAATGAGAGTAAAATGCTCATGACATGATACTACACCCTTCCCCCTAAAAAAGCCACAGGAAATGGTGCTGGGGAGATGGCCAAGTTGGTAAATTGCTTGTCATGCAAATATGAAGACCTGAGTTCAAGTTCCCAGCAGCAGAGACACCCCTGGGGCTCCCGTGCTAGCTACTCTAGCTCAATCAGTAAGCTATAAATTCAGTGAGAGACCCCGTCTCAAAGACAAAGATGAAGAGCACTGAGGAAGAGTCCTGATATTGAACTCCACTCACCACACACACACACTCCCATATGCATGTGTACATGTATGCACACCACATACACACACATGGGAAAAAACATAGGAAATAAAAAAGAAACTGAAGGAAACACATTTGGACCATGGATAGTATAATTTACTGGTGGCTTTTTTAATGTAATTTTAAAAATATTTTCAAATTCTCTAAAAGTTCATTTAGTTTTTTTCTAATATTTAAATTTTTTACCTATGAAATAGTCAGAGACAGTTGGCCTGAACTGTTACTTCTACAGTTAACACAGCATGAAGCACCAGCATAATTTGCAATCTGGGTCCTAATGACAAACACTACCAGATACAAACTGTGTTCTTAAAAACACGAATCACTCAAGCAGTCATAGTCCTATCGAGGCTCAGCGGATTATCTGATGAGTGCTGGATACTTACATGTACAAAGCCTGAGGACCTAGCATCGAGGCTAGGAATGCAGATACCACGCCAGATCCTGCCCCGACTTCAAGGCATATTTCCACTCTTAAAAAAAAAAAATCAACACAATATTATTAAAGTAGTATCAAACTGTACTTCATAGGAAATTATTCATGCAAATTATAATGCCTATTTATGCATCATCATTATTCATTTGTAAATATATGGAAATGTAAAGGAAAGTTACAATTTCTACCAACTACTTGGTGCTTGTTACTAGGTAACTCAGGTGTGTAATATATTGTATATCCATTGAAGTTATAATGTGTGGCTTTCAGTTTCAATATTACAAAAACGTATGGAAAATATTTGCTTAAGGCTGGAAATAACAATATAGAAGAACCATCCCTGTTTTAAGATTTCCTAAAGTGATAGGATTAGTATTATAAAATTCATTCATTAAAGTTCTCACTTTAAGTACTTCAATCCAACAGCATACCCTAAGGAAAAAGGTCTTTCTTCTACTATATGTAGAAAAGCAGAGAAATTCCTTATTTGGAAATTGGAAGTTCCTGAGTAACTGATTTTATAATGCTTATGAGAATGTTAAATATAAAAAATATTCATTTTATGGTGTGTTATCTTGAACTAAAATTTATCTCCTTGTTTATGTTATATGTGCATGAAAATCACCAATTATTCATACTGTAGAGTCTGATTTGATAACAGTTGGGGCCTTCTCTAGCAATCAACTCTCCACACTACTACCCAAGAAGTTGGTTTTTAGCTTCAAAATCTGTTCACCACTTCTCTGACAAGTCATTAATGACCTTATTAAAGTCTGTGAATCTTGCTAAGTGGTTTCTCTTTGGAAATAACTATCATAGTCTCACGAATAATTACAATTCCAAGACTAGAATACCCAAGACTTTATAACCAAATCAGCTCCTTTATAGCCTACTTTGCAATGCAATCGTGCTTGTAAATCTTTGTGGGACATCATGAGCACCAGTTTAAAAAAAAAAACAAAAACCAGTAAAACAGTACTGCGCCTCACTATATTCTTGTAAATCCAAACGTCTCATCAACAACCAGCTTTCAGAGTCAAAGCATTTTATACGTGGAAAGATACGACCGAGTTTAAGAGAGCTGAATATACACACCAGGTAGGGTCCGAAACCAAAATTCTTTTCGCTGAAAATGACAATGTAGTTAGTTATTCACTATATTTTTTGGTCATTAATTAAGATTTAGAACAAGCACTTCAATAAATCAGGGATCAGGGTACATCCCAATGAGCTGCTGTACTTAAAAAATATAATTAACAGTTCTGAGTACATGCAACTTAATTTCTTTTTTTAGAATATATTTTTATTTCTCTGTAAGGGCCTCTGGCCACTGTAAAGGAGGAACTCAGGATGCATGCGCCACCTTGCACAGCTGCTTGACGCGGGCTCTGGGGAATCGAACCCGGGTTGTCTGCCTTGGCAGGCACCTCTCCAGCCCCACGCAACTCAATTCCTAACAATGAAAACCACTGAGGGGGTTTAAAAACACTTCCACACTCCAGTATTTCACAGGCTTCCTTTCCGTGCCCATCAGTTGGCAGAGGGTGCTTTTTATACACGAAAATATCCCACGCGAGTTCACTAAATACTGACTAAAATGATAGTAAATAGTTACTAAAAGTTTTAATGTTGAAAAAAAGCAGTATCTTGTTTCTGAAAGCGTTATGCTAATGATGTTCCTCCTATTAACAATGAAGACGAGCAGGCGAGCCCGGCCCGAGGGGACTGCGGCACACGACTGTCAATCACGGCCGGCCCCGCCCCTGGCCCGAGGGGACTGCGGCGCGCGGCTGTCAATCATGACAGGCCTCGCCCAGGCCCCGCTCCGACCAGAAGGGACTGCGGCGTTCGGCTGTCAATTACGACCGGCCCCGCCCAAGGTCCCGCCCCAGCCAGAGGTGACTGCGACGCTAGGATGTCAATCACGGTAGGCCCCACCCTTGGCCTCGCCCCGGCTAAAGGGGACTGCAGCGCTCGGCTGTCAATCACGGCCGGGCCCGCCCCTGGCCACGCCCTGGTTCCACCCTCTCGACGACCAAGCCCCTCCACCGCACCCCTTCAGCTCGGCTTCCGCCGCCTCCAGCGCGTCCAGCAGCAGGAATGTGTCCTCCGCGGGTTCATACACGTCGCTAAAAGCGCCGCGACCCACGTGTCCATACAGAGGCGTCGGGAAACCTGGCGCCGCCATCTTCCTTCCCCAGCGTCCTATGGTGCGTGCGCGGCGAGTGCGCACGCGCGGACCCGTGGCTAGGTTGTCTAGGGAAGGTTTGGATGTGCGTTAAGAGTGCGCATGCGTAGTCGGGCATGGTGGTGCAAATCTTTAATCCCAGCCCTCAGGAGACAGAGGTAGAAGGGTCCCTCGGAGTTCGAGGCCAGCCTGAGACTACATGTGAATTCCTCTTAGTTTAAACTAATTAGAATGCATTCAGTTGAGTGGATGGAATTGTAGCTGTTACATGTTGACTCCTGCGTTTTCTGGTAGGTAGCAACCATGCCTTCTATTTCCCAGAGGGTTTAAATTGATTATTACTGTAGGAGTACTTGGTTCCCTTCGTGCAAGGTTGTTTTTTTTTTTTTTTCTGATATAGTGGTAAGATTATACACTCAGACATCAAACATCCATTGACTATGGTTAATGATTGCATTTTCTCTTCCTGGTGAGAATTAAGTTTTCTCGAAGGCAGCAGAATCTAGTCACATGCTAAAATAAAGTTTATTTCTAATCAAAAGAAGGCCTTAATTCCAAACCCCTTTTAGTATGACCTAGTGGCCCCAGGGCCCTTTACTAGTAAGAAACATTTAGTGGGTCCTTGTCCCACAGAAGCCTGGCTTGCATTTTAATATAAATTGAAAATTGTAATTAACTCTTTTCATGAGATCTGGGAGTGCTACCCTAACAGAATTCCATTTCCTCTTGATATACTGGATTTTGTAGACAATCCAGTTAATTCTCCTTCTGTATAGTAGTGCACAAGTTAAAAGAAGGGAATTTTCATAAGGAAATCTGCTACCTTATGAGCTAATTAAAATTTTTAAATTAAAAATGTTCTAGTGGATCTCTCCTGCATGGGTAGATGGCATTTCTCTAGAGACATCACACATTTTGGTTCCAGTACATAGAGAAACCGAGCTGGAATTGAGCTGGAAACTTTCTCCCAGCTGGCTAGCTTTCCTAGTGTCGGAAGGTGCTATTTTTGTTCTGGGGGAAAAGTCATCACCAGTTTTACTCAACTGTGGACTCGTTCTACACACCTGCCAGGCAAGATGTACCCATTGATATCGTGGTGTGACTGCTAAGGAGGAAACCGACCATTCTCTGTTTGGATTTGAGGCTGGCTTCACAGGAGTGATCTTGTGCCTAGTACTGTAAACCTGATCAAAATCCCATGGTTGTGGAGCTGTAGGCGCTAGTTGGGAAAGCACTACTTGCTGTTTTGCTAAATGGATGTGTGTCCATCAACTGCCTTCTATTTCTAGGTATGTTCATAGGTCAGTGCTGTGCAGTAGACAGTTTCATGTTGCTGAGATGAGCATCCAACCAGACACACTTTATGGGAGACAGGAATTTATTTCAGGCTTACAGATCTAGGGAAGTTCCATTGATGGTGGAAGAAGCTGGCTCCTGTTCATAAATCCAAGTAGAGAGAGAAACAACCAAACAACCAACAAATATCAAAAGCAGCAACCATAGCATGTAGGACCCCCTTTGGACTGGAGTCCAGCATCTGCCCCCACTGACACCAAGCTACAAGTTTAATTTTGACACCTGAGTCAGTGGGGGACATACATTCAAACTACCACATGCTACTCTCAGCTTTGGTCAGAGAGGCTTCATTTCTTTTTGCAGTAGGTAGAACTTACCGCAGTTCTGAGCATGAGTGACTATTGAGTGCTCAGCCCTAGATGATAATATCTATATTATCCCCTTTGAGAGTCAGGGAATATCATAGATGAAGATGGCAGAAGGATTGTAAGAGCCAAGGAAGGGGTGTTGTGGATTGTGGTCTTCTGGTCATGACATGGCTTTTGCACACTTTGAACTCACAGAAGCTATGGTTTCCTGTACAAGAGTAGGCCCTTCAACGTTCCGTCATGGATGGGGAAGAGGGTCATAAAGCCCTGCATGTCCTTGATCATCTATGGGCTTTGGATTTTTACTACTGAAAAGTTGATCATACTTATACAATTACCCCTCATCCATGCTCCTAAAGTGTAACCTTAATTAAACTCATTGTCTCACCAAAAAACAAAAAAACCCTACAACCCCACTCCCCATTAAAGTGAAAGTGGGCCCAGTAGGGAAGCGAAAGGCATCAGAAATACCAAGGAAACTATGAATGGATCACATTGGTAAAATTTGGTTTTGTAAGAAACTGCCACACGGTCTTAGAGTGGTGATTAGAATGAGTAGGAGGACATGAGAGAGTCACAGGGGAGAATATGTGCACGTGTGATTTTTTTTTGTCATAATGAACCCCATTATAAAATATAATTAATTTATGGTAATATAAAAATAGGGTATTTTCAATGTACCTTCAGGATTAGTTCTAAACATAATCATAGGATTCTTTCAAAATGTGTTTTTGCTTCCATAAATTCACATCCCCTAGAGATTGACCATTATACTCAAAACATGACAAGGACTAGAAGAAAAGATTTCTAAAAAATATGCCTGATAAAGAGATGCTAGCCAGAATATGCAAAAGAACTCTTAAACATCAACAGCAAGAAAAAACTTGATTAAAAGTTTTGCAAATGATGTAAAGAGACACCTGAAAATATCCTGATAACAAATAGCATAAATAAGAATATAAAAGATGTTCAAAATAATATATTAAAGTAGCAAATTAAATGTGATATTGTTATACACTCACTATAGTAGCCAAGATACCAAACAAGTTCAGGCTTGATTACAAGGGTCCACGTGTGAAACTCCCTATGCGTATGCTGAGGCAGCAGATATGGGTAACTATCAGTACTTTCCACTAGGAAACTAAAGTTTATTTAAAAAAATATGACGCACTTTAAAAAATATTTTATTTATTTATTTGAGAGAGAGAAAGCGGCAGACAGAGAGAGAGATTGGGTGCGCCAGGGCCTCCAGCCACTGCAAATGAATTCCAGACACATGCGCCACCTCATGTATCTGGCTTTATGTGGGTCCTGGGGACTCAAACTCTGCTCCTTCCGCTTTGCAGGCAACCGACTTAACCACCAAGCCATCTCTGCAGCCCCTATGACACACATTTTTCAGTATCATTCGATCACACTGGAAATGCAATTTTATATGTTAAACTATTTGAAAGTAGAATAAAATAGCATGTTTTAGTTAATGGAATGTCTTCTAGTGTTGTTCCTCTTAGTCGACTTAAAAATCCTTGATAAAGGTCTGGGAGATGGCTCAGTGGATTACGAGCTTCTACACAAACACAAGGAATAGTCCAGACCCCTAGCTCCACAGAAATGTCTGGTGGGCATGGTGGCCTATCTGTAATCCCAACACTAGGACAGTAGAGAAAGTCCTTCCCTGGGACAAGCTGGATAGCTAGACTAGCCAAACTGAGCTCGGGGCTCCAGTGAGAGACCCTGCTTCAGCAAATCAAGGAAGACGAGAATGACAGAGGAAGACACAGACATGCACACACATGTGCACACACACCGGACCCTTTTCTTCTTACTGTGAATAAATACCTGACCTGAAGCAACTTAAGGAAGGAGAGGGTGTATTTTGGCTTACAGTTTTGAGGGGGTATTTTCATAAGGAGGAAGTCCTGACGATAGGAAAGGGAAGCCAGCAGGAAGTTGAGGGCTAACAGGAAGTGCAGCTGGGGTATAAAGCCTCCAGGCCTGCCCCCAGCAAACCATTTCCTCCAGCTCCACTTCCTAAGGGCTCTAAAGCCATCCCACATAGTGCCACCAACGGGGGACCAGGTATTAAAATGCATGAGCCTGTGGAGGACATTTCATCCCGCATGTACCCACGTTCACGTGTGTGCCCACATACATATGGTCATGCAGACATGCATGCACACCATTGGAGAAAAGACAACCTCTTCCTAAAAATGGTTCTGGGAAAACTGGATATCTGTATGTAGAAGGATGAAAATAGATCCTCATCTCTCTCCATGCCCAAGAATCAAGTCCAAATGGATCAGACCTGGGCTAAAGCAAACGTGTGCATTTAGTTCCATTACTTTGGCACAATAAAAAAATCACACAAAAGGGAAGCTCTTTCAGCATGTGCATATTTGGAATTTTTTGTGTTCTATGTGATGTGTGTGGTCTGGTATGCATGTGATCACATATGTGTGCAGATGTGTGTGCCTTGTGCACGCACTAGTGGAGAATATCGGATGTCCTCTGTCACTCCTCCGCATATTTCCTTAAGTTGGAGTCTCTGAATCCAGAGCTGCCGTTTTGCCAAGCCCCGACAATTCTCAGCTTTCTGCTCCCCACAGGACTTGGGTTTCAGGCATGTGCGGCCATACTAAGCTCTTTTATATGGGTGCTGGGTCCATCGAACTCAGATGCTCTCAGCCCTCCCTCAAGTCCTCATGCTGTGCAGCAAGTAATGTTAACCACTGAACCATCTCCCCAGCCCCATGGAAAATGAATTCCTTTAAATGATTTAAAAAAATCTTCACAGGTGGTCAGATCTTAGGAACTTAGAACCAGAATGACATCACCTTCAGCTGGCCTGAGATGTTGTCTCTGGCTGCTGTACACTCCATGAAATCTTGTTAATTATGGTTGTTTTTCCTAGTTATGAGTCCTTCTGGATAATTTTTTAATAAAACATTTATTTTTATCACTTACATAACTATATAAAATATTTTCATTGGTGTCAAAATGTCCTGTTATTGCCAAACAGATTTCATTTCAATTTCTAGAGATTATTGGAAAGCTAATACCCACATTTTAATGGCACCCTGCTGTAATATTAAATCATGCATTATTGAAACTCACAATAAGAGTCATGATTACCTTGCTTTTTATCCAGAATAAAACACCAGAGCAGTAACTTTTTGTCAATGTGTCTTCTTAATCACTATGGCTAATAGTTACACTTCTCTTTAGACAAATGATTAAAAGTCCATGTCTTTCCAAAAATTAGTTTTCATGAAAACAGTTGTGAGTTCACTCATCATCGACTTCTCTCTTTGGCACAGGGGTATTTTCATTCAGAATTCATTAAGGGTATCTTTTCCTGCTTATGAAACTTCATTTCTGTTTGAAGAAAACTAGAAATGTCCTTGAAAGTATGATTAGGGAAGCAAGTTGTCATTCTTCCAAATCGTATCCTTTCTCCTCGGAGGTGGCATTCAAGAAAACACGATCTCCCAGCCAGGTGTGGTGGCTCATGGCTATAACCCCAGCCCACAGGAGCTGAGGCAGAAGAGGTGCCACAGCTGTAGACCAGCCTGGGCCTCAGAGCGAGCACTAGGCCAGCCTGCTCCAGAGTGAGACCCTGTCTCAAAACACAAAACAAGTCTCACAGGATCTCTGCAGACATCATTTTTAGAATTTTTTTTTTAGCTCTAGAGCTAGAGTTTGGGAATCTAAATGCCCTTTGGGGGCTGCATATTGAAGCCACATGTAGAGAACCTGAGAAATGGTCTGTCAGTGACTGTCGTATGCTTGGTCCTCAGCCCACGGGCATCTGGACAAAGGTAGCCAGGTGGAAGAGGATTCAAGGCTGAGTTGATCAAGTCTCCTGAGGCGTATGCATCACCCACAGGATCTGCTTGGCCTGGACATTACTTCTTTCTTGCTGTGGACTAAACTGTGTCTCCCAAAATATACGTTGAAGCCGTCACTGTCCTCTGTCATTATGTTTGGAGATGGGGCCTTTGAGAGACAATTCAGTCTAGGTGAGGTCAGGATGTGGCCCTCATAGAATTATTAGCTTAAGAAGGAGAGATAGCCATTTATGCTCACTCACCTTATGAGCTACTACCAGTGTGTCTGTAGTGATATTTGCCAAAGAAAGAAAATTTTAGAGGAAACTGTTATTTTAGCATGGAATTTGCTCAAAAACTAAAAAATACACTACTGTATGATCTAACAATTTTACTGCTGGGTTTATATCCAAAGTTGTTGAGATCATTATCCTGAACAGGTACCTGCACATCTACGTTCACTGAGGCACTATTTATAAAGGCCAAAAGATGGACTCACTCCATATGCCTCTCAGTGGATGGGAGAATAAAGCAAACGTGTTCTGCTTATACAATGGAATACTATTAAGCCATATTAAATCATGAGATAGTGTCATTTTTGGCAATGTGGATGGAACTGCAGGTCATTATATCAAATGAAATAAGCCAGGTACAGGAAGACAAATAGCAAAAGGTTCTGAATCACTTGTGAAAATTAGTAAGTCAATCTTGTTGAAGAACAAAATGCAATGGTGATTACAAGAAGGGCGTGTGTGTGCATGCTTGCTTGTGTGTTCGTGCGTGAAGAAGTTCACCAAGGAACCCCAAAACACAGACTGGAGAACTTACTTCTGGGAGAGAGAGAGAGAGAGAGAGAGAGAGAGAGAGAGAGAGAGAGAGAGAGAGAGAGAGAGCACGCACACAATGATGTGTGTACATGTATATGCGCTTGCATGTGGAGGCCAAGAGCACAACCTTAGGTTTAGTTCTTCAGACCTGTCTACCCTTTTTGAGACACTGCCTTTCATTGACCTGGACCTCACCAACTAAGCTAGACAGGCAGCTAGTGAGCCCCACAGATCCCTCTATCTCTACCTCACCAGTGTGGGGATGATAAGCACATGCCATCAGGCTTGGCTTTTTTATGTGGGTATTGGGGATTGAACTCAGGTTCTCAAGTTTACAGGATCAGCACTTCACAGACTAAGGCTAAGCCATTGCCTCATCCCCATGGGATCTTCTTTAACATAGCAGGCTAGTTATTGGCTAAAAAATATATGATGTTGTTACAGTTACCTTCTTCATTGCTGCACAAAACACTGCACCAAAAGCAGCTGATGGGATGAAAAGTGTATGTGGTTTACAGTGTAGGTGAAGCTTCATGATGGCCGGAGAACTCATGGTATGAGTAGAGGATGGACATCCCCTCCTTGCCACAGCAGGTGGAAAACAGCAGCAGGCAAGTGACTGTTACACACTCGAGCAGGTATTGAATTATCATAATTATCATAATATTCTCTAGAAGGATGGACATATATACATCTTAGTAAAGAGAAGATAAAAAGCAATTGTTTTTGAGAAATTTGAACTTATAGTTTAAAATATAGACTATGAGGAACTGTTTTGTTCACGATGTTAAATATTTGTTAATTTCATTCAAAATACTTGCTACTTCATGTCCTATTTTTAACAAGGAATGGGATTCCCATGAGGCTTTATTACATCCTTGTGAGAAAGGGTGCTCCATGGGAGAGAACATGAAGATTCCCCTTTGACAATTTGAAACAAAAGCAACGTAAAAATAGGTGAATTTATCCCCAAGTTCAGCTCATGTACTACTACGTCCTGGCTAGGTCAGCAGAGTATAGAGATAAATCTACTGCTAGGATCTCCAGAGTTCTGCTCAGGAGAATCAAATGATTGCCCTACTGATGAAGAAGAAAGCTCTGTGGGATTAGAATCCCCGGGCCAGCAGCTTTCAAGTCTTGGGTTCTTATCGATGTTAACAAAAAACTGAGAACACAGACTCAGAGGAGGGTATATTATAAATTAGGAGATTTATTTTAGGGAGAGTTAGGAGGGAAAGCAAAGCAGGAAAGAAACCAAGCAAAAAGAAATTCTCTCCCTTCCCAGCCAGACTGGGAAAATCCCCCTCGCGTAAGGAAGGAGATAAGAGCTGAGATTGACATATGTGGTTCAAGTATGAGATTTGGTAAAGAACACAAAATATCTCATCAATAATTTAAAAATATTGAAACATGTTGAAATAATACTAGTCTGTATATACTAGGTTAAAGGGCCTCTTGTGGCTGCAAATGAACTCCAGACACATGGGCCACCTTGTGCATCTGGGTACTTGAGAATTAAACCTGAGCCATCAGGCTTTCCAAGCAAGTGCCTTTAACTGCCCAGTCATCTCTCCAGCCCTATACACATAAATTCTATGTATGGTAAGTTAGTTAATTACATATGATGTCAGTTAATATATTGACTGATTGGTGTACATTTTGTGAACTTTAAAAGGAATATCTCCATCTTCTGTAGTCAGAAAGAATATCTCCATTTTTTGTAGTCATTCTCTTAGAGTTGGACCTCCACACATTTCAAGTTAAATTGTGTTGGATTAAGTCAGGTTTTGCAAAACAAACTGGAGGGAAAGCCTAAGGGATTCTGAGAAAAGCTCTTGGCAGCTAAGAGGTGGTGTTTTTGGAAGCAGGAAGGTAAAGTTCTCTGTGGTGGATGATCTTTGCACATGTTTTGTTGTTTTCTTTTGTATTTCCCCCAAAGGGAGGAAAGGTGGTCTCTAACTATGGAGATATTATTACTGAGAAAACATTAATTTAGGTAATGTTTTTTCATAAAATCAAAACCATATTTTTCTTTTAGCACAAGAGTTTTCACAGGAAGGTGAAGAGTTGAAGAGCAGAAGCAGCTAGCCCAACTGAGGCCATTAGGAAAAGCCAAAGACTGGATTAATTGACGCAAACGTGTCTCAGGGGGAATACATACACTAAGCATGCTATCAGACAAATAATTAGGGTAGAGCTGTCAAGACCGGTTAAGGAGTGGGAATAGAATTGTGTGATGGCATTGACATTGGGGTACGTATATACTCTTATATGCAGGCCATAGGGACAGATTTGAACCATTGAGATGGGCTTATTTTCTCACTAAGTCATCCAGGGCATCACATTGGTCCATTCTGAAGAAATATACATCATTTGAAGTCCAGTTACTTCAGAAAGGCATCTAGCCAGTGCATTTGCTTGGAACAGATTAATGTTTTTATCTTGAAATCTTAGCAAAGGTTCCTACTGAGGAGCTTTTGGAAGTTAATGGTTGCTTGGAAAATGGAGACATTTTTGTCAGTGGTTTCGCCACTTGTCAGGTGTCCACGTTCCAGCGAGCAGCCCTAATTAAACTCACCTACCCATGCAGACCACCCTAATTAAACTAACCTACCCTTGCTCATGCAGAACACACTAATTAAACTCACCTACCCATGCAGACCACCCTAATTAAACTCACCTACCCTTGCTCATGCAGACCACCCTAATTAAACTCAACTACTCTTGCTCATGTAGGCAGCCCTAATTAAGCTCACAGGGTTACAAAACACCATGAGACTGGAAGTTGGACTAGTTAGATAAAAGAGGTTCAGCAGAAATGGGAAGAGGAGGACATTACGTGGTAAATATGATTAAGATACTCATTGTACATGTATAAAATTTTAAAAGCTTAAGAAATCAAAGAGAGTATGAAGGCAGTTTTAATGGAGTGGTATTTATTTTACCATTTAGTATGGGCAAATAGAAATATGTATATTAGAAATATGTATTACATTTATTATATTACATAAACATACACACAAGTAGACATTATGGCTTAATTTTAAATGCCTCCTCCAAGGTTCTGTTTTCAATGTTTGTTCCCTGGCTGGGGAACACTTTGTGGGGAGCCTATGGAACCCCGGAGAGTTGGGTTCTGTCATGCCACTGACGGAAGTAGGGCACTGAGATGACTTTAATCCCAGCATCAGGAGGTGAGTTCAAGGCCACCTTGAGACTACATAGTGAATTCCAGGCCAGCCTAGGCTAGAGTGAGACCTCCCTTAAAAAACAAAACAAAATCTGCTTTTTGGGCACTTTGAAATTTGGGAATGTCATCGAGGACTGAGGCTCAGGGTTTGGCATTCGGCCTTATACAAGCTCTATAGTTTCACTGAGTAAATGTTATGATTCTTAGCAGTATTTTTTCTTCCAAAATCATACTACCTCACCCAGTTCTTTACTTGGCAGGACAGTTACAGTCAGCATCTCCTAACCTGTGTAAGTAGCAAGCACCTAGGGAACACTAATGAAGCAACTACTTCTCCCATCCAAGTACTAACCAGGCCCGACCCTGCTTAGCTTCCGAGATCAGACGAGATCGGTCACATTCAGGGTGGTATGGCCGTAGACTGAAACTCCTTCTGACAAGCCTCCTACCCCTCAGCCTGTGCTCAGTGAGCACTGCGGGATGCCTGCAGGGAAGTCGTCAGGGAATAGAGCACCGTTTTGTGTTTTGTTTAGTCTTGTTTCGAGATAGGGTCTCGCTCTAGCCCAGGCTGACCTAGAATTCACTATGTAGTCTCAGGTTGGCTTTGAACTCACGGTGATCCTCCTACTTCATTCTCCTGAGTCCTGGGATTAAAGGTGTGTACCACCACACCCGGCTAGGGAAACCATTTTTTAAATGTTTATTTATTTGCAAGTAGAGAGAGACAGAATGGGCGAATGGGCATGTCAGGGCCTCTAGCCCCTGCAAATGAACTCCAGATTGCATGCGCCACTTTGTGCATCCAGCTTTACATGGGTACTGGGGAATCAATCTTGGGTCATTAGGTTTTGCTGGCAAGTGCCTTAACTGCTGAGCCACCTCTCCAGCCCAGGAACACCATTTTTTCAATGGGTGGAAGTCATCTGTCAGACACAATCTAACTGGACTCTATCATGAAGTGGCTGTCTCTCAGTGGACAGTGGAATGTATATTTTTTGGCGTTTCAAGGCTATAAAACTAAGAGCTCTCATGTTTTGAATAAATAATTGCCCTGATTTTTATATATGATACAATTAGATATGAATGCACACAGGCAGAAACTCAGTGTAGTTTTTCTGAATCCAGGACTGTTTTTAAGTTTGCAGTTCAGGCTTTGTACATCCAAGTACTCTTGGGTAAAGTAGTCAAGGCATGAGGCTGAGTGAGGACACACCGGTGTTACCTGCCTTGGGGCACTTCTGGGACTCGTTGGCTTCCCCAGAGCCATAAAATTTTTTTATTATTCTTTTGCATATATCATGCCATGGAACCGTGAGGCCTTCTGGGACTTCAGTTACTTGTAAAAAGGCACAACATTTTTGTTGGCTAAAGCTCAGGGTGTGAATTGCTCATCACCCTTGCAGAGCAACTGGAGACCTTTTTTGGGGTCACTGGTAAACCTGCACCAGAGAGTACTTAATGATCCAATCAAGGAAATGTTCACATCACACTGAAATAATGTGCAGAAGGATTTTTGAAAACATCAGATGAGTTGGACAGGGTAGGGACACTGAGAGTCGGGGTCTGTGAAAAACCTAGTGCTTTTTTTTTTTTTTCTGAGCATGTGGAGCTCATTACTGTTTATAGTGTCAAAACCAATGGGGAGAAATACCTTGTGTAAGTCAGAGGTTAGAAACCTCTGGCTCAACTCTGCTGGCAGTCTTCATTAGGTGGGCAGAGAAGTTCCTCCAAAGAGAAGCTTGCAGGCTGCATTGTGAGGACTTTCATTGTTTGGATAAATAATCAATGCTGTTATATTTTTATAGTTTTTGTATGTGTATCTGTGATGATGAGTATGCATGTGTGTATCCATGTTTCTATGTGTGTGTATGTTGTTTGTATGTGTGGAAGCCAGAGGCTGATGTTTTTCTCAGTCACTCTTCCACTTGTTTTTTGAGACAGTGTCTCTCACTGAACCTTCAGCTCACTGATGCAGCTCTACTAGCTACCATGAGCGCTAGTGATCCTCCTGTTTCTGTCTCCCCAGCACTGGATTACAGCCGTGTGCCATCACGCCTGTCATTTACATGGGCACTGGGCACTCAGACTCATGTCTTTATGTTTGTATGGCAAGTATTTTACCCACTGAGTAAAATCTCCCCAGCCCTATTTCTATAATTTTATCACATAAAAAATACAACTTCTTGGTGACAGAAGGGATGGATGGCTTGAAACCAAACACTCCAAACTCACTGGTGAAAAATGAGGGATTGCTCTTAGAAGATTCCGGTCTTCAGTCTATGAGGGGAATTGTGGTACCATATGTCTCTTCATGGTAAGTTCCTCTGAATCCTCTCGTTTATAGTTGCAGCAGCTGAAGTCACCAGAAGAATGACAAGGCAGCACTTAGAAACCTGGCATTGGGATCAGCAAGTTGGGTGCAAACACCTATGAGTTCAGCATTGTTTAACATAGTAGAACTGCGGTACAGAGTATAATGAAATAGTTGTGCAGAGCTTTATTCTGCTTCGCTTGTATAGAACTAAGAGTCACCTATTCCCAACACTGAAGACTTAACACTGTCTGCCAAGGCCATCTGCCAGAAGCCCAGGAGCAGGGTTTGTAGCTGAATACTCTTTATAGACAATGAGGTGGGAAACTGAACTGATTTGGAATCCAAGGCTTGGCTCCTTAAAAGTAGAAGCCCAGGGGCTAGGGAAATGATTAAAGGTGCTTGCTTGTAAAGCTTGCCTGCCCAGGTTCAATTCCCCAGTACCCATGAAAAGCCAGGTGCACACTGTGGAGCATGTGTTTATAATTCGTTTGCAGGTGTAAGAGGCCCTGGTGCACTCATTCTCTCTCTCATAAATAAATAAATCCATATTAATATTGCCTAAGTTACTGCCTGTGTGGAGGAATTTGTGTTCCAGTAGTAACTGAAGTCAAGGAGTGAGGCAGACCTAGTGCTCACTGGCCTCCTGGGCCACTCTGGCCGTGCCTTCCAGGGCTTCCAGGCCAGGGAGCAAAGCCATGGCTTCCAACTGGCAGTCAGATGGTTTGGATGGAGCTGTGACAGCGCACAAGGTGGTCTGTGCTTACCTGGCCGAACATCACAATCCAGAAAGGCTCAGTGCCTCACATTCCTCTGCCACATGAACAAACGTGGCACACTACGGTGGAAACTTTCTGTAACCCTTTCTCCTTTCAATTACCAACGAGCTGACTTGTAAGAAATGTTAAATGACTTGATTCCAGAAGGTCACAGCAGAATACAATTGTGTTTTTGTTTTGTTTTCACATAATTATTATTTTCTTTGCCCAGGAACACAGGATTTTCCAAGCATGTCTTTCTTCTACTTATAATTTTCTCACAGATACTTATTATGTATGAGGCACAAAGCACTATAGGGTTGCAAAATGATATTTGACACACTTTCTCTGAATTAAGTTAATTTTTGGTTGAGATGAGAAGAAAAGGCTCCATAAAGTTTAAAATTTTGTCTTAAAAAAATCAAATGAAGCTGGTGGTGCATGTCTTTAATCTCAGCAGGGGAAGCAGAGGTAGGAGATCACTGTGAGTTCAAGGCCAGCCTGAAACTACATAGTGAATTCCAGGTCAGCCCAGGCTAGAGTGAGTCCTTATCTCAAAACAAACAAACAAAAAAATCAAATGAAAAAGTTATCCATATTGAATATTTGTACATATTTAGGGGATATAGAGTTTTTCTGCCTTAGTTGTCATTGGAGCCTATAGAACAGAATCTGACACACGGCAGGGATTCAGGAATTAGCTGTGGGATGTCCCTATTGTGACCATTGACATTCATTGCCAATTTAACTAGAGTTAGTATCACCTAAGAAATGCACCCTTGGGTGTGTGTACGAGGGTGATTCCAGAGAGATTTAACTGAGGAAAGAAGACCCACCCTGGATATGGTTGGCACCATCCATGGACTGGGGTCCCAGGGTGAATAAAAAGAAACGGAAGGAAGTGAGCTGAGCACCAGCCTTCATCTTTCTCTGCTTCCGGAGGTCAGTGCCGTGTGAGCAACTGCAGCATGTTCTTGCTGCCACAGAGAGAGCTGCTTTCATCATAAGCTTCCTGCCAGGATGCATTATACCCTCAAACTGGTATGCCAAAATAAACCTTTCCTTCCTTAAATTGCTTTGGCCAGACATTTTGTCATAGCAATGAGAAAAGTAACTCATACACATTTATCCAGCAGTAGCCATATCTGCATTATGGCCTTACTATCCCAAGTAGAGTTGCTGTCACATTTGGTCCTCACAACTAGGAGGTATGAACTACTAATAGCATCATTTTGCCTATGGGGAAGCTGAGGCTTAGAGAGCTTAAGTAACTCCCACAAAGTTGCCCAACAGTGATAAGGAAATTTGTACCAAAGTCACCTGGTTCTGAAATTGGTTCTCTCACCAGCTGCATTGTATTGCCTCTTGTATACTAGGCTGCCAGCCTCAGAGCAGAACACACTGCTTACATGCTTCTAGAATGTGCATGGAAATGAGAGGTGTTTATGACAGTGTCTCATCAGAGGTATAAACTATGGATTGGAAAGTTCTGTTGATCTTGAACTAGATGTAGGACTAGCGCTAATCTTGAGGGAGGAAGAATCTGAACATGGAAAAAATATTGAGTTTATCTTCTTTTCACTTCAGTGCGATGTGGAAATCCTCTCTATAATGTTATTTTATGGCCATAAGCACTCCAGTAGTGGTTCTCATCACTTGTTTCATCATTTTAAGCAGTTCTTGTGGACAAGAACAGTTTCCTTCAGAATTCCTTCCTTCCTTCCTTCCTTCTCTCCTACTGTGATGGTTAGGGTTGATCTTTTTAATTATCTTGGGTGGGTCTCTGAGGATGTTCACAGGAAGGCAGCCTCTCAGTAGGGAGTAAAGAAGCTAAGGGAAACTAGAAATTAATATCCCTTCCTGGGAGGTCAGTGCAGGAAGGAAATTCCAGAAACTCAGGAAGTCAACAAGGCTGGGACAGGGCTACAAGACCCCACCCTAAGACTATATAAAGGGGAAAGAAATTTCTGTCCCTTTGCCCCTGCCTCCCTGATTGCCTATTTGCTATTGTTTATGGTGCTGGCGATGGGTTTCTTTCTCTGCTTGGGCCTATGAAAGGGGACCAGCCTCTTTTGCCATTATGGATCTTCCTCTGAATTTGTAACTTAAATAAATCCTTTCCTCCCATAAACTGTGCCTGGTTTGGAGAGTTATCCCATCAGCATGTGGCCAACTACGACGCCTTCCTTCCTTCCTTCCTTCCTTCCTTCCTTCCTTCCTTCCTTCCTTCCTTCCTTCCTTCCTTCCTTCCTTCCTTCTCTTTCTCTTGACCTCTCCTTTCCACTTTTGTTTCCTTTAAAAAATATTTTTTTTGTGGGATAGGGTCTCATGTATCCCAGGCTGAACTTGCTATATAGGTGAGGACCTTGAATTCCTGATCCTCCTGTCTCTGGTTCCCAGGTGCTAGGACTATGGGCATATGCTTCCATACCCAGTGTGTACACTTTCTCTTTCCAGCTAACGCAGGTCTTGAATTTAAGATCCTCTTGCCTCAGCCTCCAGCTTCCCCAGGGCTGGATCACAGGACTTTGCCAGCTTGTTCATGCTTCTTTACAGTCCTCATGGCCACTTTCTCTTTGGTGACATGAGATTACATTGTTGTAGGATGGTGAGCTTAATGGACTACATTGAGGTTTCTTGCCTAAACCCTGAATTCTGGTAAGCTTTCTTTCCTCTTACGTACTTTTCTTCAACTATTCTTTGGAAGCCCTTAGAGATAAATACAACATGATTCATCTAAAATCAATTTTGCATCTTTAGAGATTTCTTTAGTTTCTTGCCATAGTTTGACTATTGTTTTATTTCACCTACATTCTTCCTATACTCGAGGGATTTCAAAAAATGTGCTTAATGATTTGGACTTGTTTTAATTTTTGCTGACTTATTTTTTCTCTTCAAGGTTAAGAACATTTTGTAAATTCACAAACACCAAAAGTATTTTGTACTCAGTGAAATAGCTTTTTAAAAATCAGATTGAGTCCAGACTATTTCCCCAAGGAAAGGAAGGGAACTAAAGAGTCAAATAATTTACTGAAAAAAATAAAGGAAGAAAACTAAAATATCTCTCTGAAATAGTTCCTGTGGTATGCTGTTTTCCATTATGAGACATTGACTCATCTGTGCTGTTTGCTTTTTGGAGTACAATTTTGGTGGGCAAGGTATAAGTATATCTTCTGTAGGTTTCACACTAATATTCATTTTCCTGCTAGACAGGTAATATGAGACATGGTGAAAGTTCTGTGTTACCTTGACAGGCCAGCACACTAACTCCAGGGTTAAAATCTAACCAAGAGCCATGCTCCACTGCTCTCACCCCATTTCCTGTATTACTCACAAGCAAGTCCATTGGAGATGCTTACAATCTGAAGAAGAGTGGCAAAGCAAGAGTGACTTAATTGCTACAATAATTGAAATTGCTAAATGAGAAAATGACCCACGTTGACAAATCAATGATTCTTAAACACTGATAATGTACAAAGCTACCCCTTATGAAGCCTTAGGGCAGAGTCTTGAAACCCTTCCCCGGACCTATTAACTTACTGAGTCTCTGGAACTTCCTTCTTGCACTGCCCTCCCAGGTAGGGATGTTTATGTTTCTAACTAACATGACTTCCTAAATCTTTCCTTTCTCTCTTCAATTCAGAGGAAATCTGCTACATAACACCTGTAAAATCAAAACACAAGTTACATAATTCCAACACGTAATGGCATAGAGTAAATATTTCCATTGAAAAAAGAAGGCATAGCAAGAAGATATTGGGCCTATGCAAGATTAGTAACCAGCAGGCAGACATCAAACACCTACAGTTCCAAATCCAACATCTATAACCACAGATGAAGTCTCTTGAGTTTCCAATTCCACCCTTTCAGCTTGGCTGCTCAAAGCCCTGGGAAAACTTTATCCCAAGCCAACAACTCTCCTTGGCAGGCATTCCAGACTCCTGGGATATCCAAAACATCCTTGGGTCTATACTGCAAACCAAGTTTCATCTTCATAGCTCCATACAATGGCCTTACTGGGTCTTCAAACAGGGATTTCAACCCAGTTTCATATTGTTGCATCTCAGTGGCTCCTGGAACTGTGTGTCCTTCATGACCCTCTTTCCTGCATTCTCATGCTTCTAATACCAATACCAGGTGGATGGTATAGCCAAATTTGTAAATTCAGGGGGAATAAAGCTTCACCTTGAAGAGCAGGATACTCCTTCACCAGTCTCATTTTTATAAGGTAGGGTTTCACTCTACCCCAAGCTGACCTGGAATTCACTATGTAGTCTCAGGCTGACATGGAACTCACAGTGATCCTCCTACCTGTGCCTCCTGAGTGCTGAGATTAAAGGCGTGCACTATATGGGACTCATATAATAAACTAAACTAATAATAAATCAACACTATAAAACCCTAGCTTTTATACAGTAAGCTACTGAGGAAGCTGAGGGCTTCCTGGTACGAGGGGTCACCAACAGAATGGGAGGAAGCTTAACCTCAAGAATAATTGCTCAGGCCTGCATCTCTCTGTCCCAGTTATTGGTTTCTTCCCACACTAAGCTGTTGATCAAAGAGACCCACAAGGTCCCCAAAATATGGCAGACTTCTGTCAAAACTCTTGAATACCTGTTCCAGGCCTAAGGTAAGATCCCATTGCTAAAGAAATCACAGAGCATCATCAAACAATACCAAGAGACCCTGCTAGATGCAGAATGGTAACCAGATCTCAGATGGTAGCATGTATAGCACTGGAAGGTGTTACATGAGCTGCCAGGGGAAATTGGTCAATGATATATGGAGAGAGCAGAAACCACTGATATACTATATAGACAGTTGTCATAAGAATGCTGAACACATGGCTGTATGGAAGAGACCAGCAAGTCAAGAAATGCTCACCTGTGCAATAGTGGCACTAAACCAAGGAGGGTAATCAATGACTTAATCAATGATTGGCTAAGAGATCCACTTAGTGATAAGGAACCCTTAACTGGAACTGGGATCCATGGCATAATCCTATGGGGACCAAGATCGGGCTCCTAGGGGAAATTCCCACTAACAGAAAGCAATAGAAAGGCTACACCCATTAGGAGCTAGCCAAAATAGCAGTGTTGTCTCATTTAACCTATACTGATCTCACTCTCTGATGGAGATTCTGTTTGTATTTTTCAGAAGGTACTGAGAGAGCCGGGGACAACCCAATTCCACCAAGCCATTGGATGATGGCTAGCATCTTGGCAGGAGACAAACCACACCTAGCTTTCACACAGGGCCCAAATGAAACCTATGAGAAAATGACAGACAAACAGGAGACCAATCACCACAGCAAGTCTGATAACCCATGAAAGGTCAATGGAGACAGACACCAACAATACCCAACACAACCCAGGGCAAAGATCCAGAAATACTTAAGATCTCAACAACAAAGCAGATTCAAAAGTCGCCCACTATGACTCAGCAAATTGAGTGGAAGAGGGAGAGGAAAGAATGTAAGAGCTATGGTGGGGGAGAATATCCAGAGACATTGCCCTCCTCAGCAACAATACACACGGGGGAAGGAAAAAAAAAAAAAGAATGAAAAACTTGCTACCTCTGGTGCAGTTCATAACCCCCTAACCTGTGGACAGATCCAGAATGTGCACCAAGGAAGTGTAAGGTCCACGACCCCCAGAGACAGACCACCAGAGACTCAAGTCAGAGCAAAAGCAGGGTTGCTTTATTCAAGCAGGTTCGAACCTGGACCGTGGTCACTCAGTCACTTGGGAACTGGGACCAACAGCCCTGAGTGGAGAAACTCAAGCCTTTTTATAGACAGAAGTAAACAACTTTGGGGAATTTCCAGTCCAAGGGTTAAAGTTTGTGTAGGCAAGTTACAAAAGCCAGATAAGCGGAACTGAGACCAATGCCCTGGAGCAGATGTCCGGTGTTTAGTTATTCTTATCTTTTCACATTCCTATAGCATTATTTTCCAGAGCAAGTAAGCAGTTTAAAACAAACCTTTAGCTATTTATTTTCTTTTTTAAACAAATAAGTGTTTTAGCCATTTTCTATTTCACAGAGAAACATGAATGTTACAGGCACACTTCACACTTCACAGAAGGACCCCAGTGGTAAGGGACAGAGAGGAGGGAAATGGGGATACCTTCACAAGAGTTGCTCATACAATGTATATATTTACTCACAATAAATATGTTTTTTAAAAAAGGCATGCGTCACCACACCCATCCAGGAAGCTTACTCTTAATCAAAAATACAGAAGGCCTTGCAATACTATCTTCCAGATACGAAGTGTCTGTGTTATTCATGACCTCACAGTGGCTGATGCTACCTACACAAGACCTGCATAAAAGCAGAAGAAAAAATGATGGCATCAAAATAGATAAAACACTAGTTGGAAAAAAGAATCAATTCAGTGGAGGGGGGCTTGTGGGAGGGGAAAATGATCATGTTGTATTGTGGGCTTCTAGGGGAAATAAAAAGCTGTCAATAAATAGTTTAAAAATAACAAATAAATACTTCAGGCTATGGGGCCATTTAACATTCAAACCATTACTGTAGGAGAGGAAACTAAGGCACAGAATGATGAAAGACCTGTCCAGATTGCATACAGTCCCAGGGATGGTTAGGAGAAAGAAGTCCATCATTTTTTAAAAGTTTTACAGAACTCCTCAGTGAGGCCATCTTGACAGTATTTTATTTTGTTCCATTTAAAAGATGCGATGTTTTTGACTGTCATTTCAATTTCCTTCTTTTACTTAGATGGACTAAAATTTCTTCTTTGAGTTTAAAAGATACATACTTGCTATAGTTTGAATCTTATGTTTCCAAAAGGCCTGTGTGTTAGAAGCTTGGTCTCCAGGGAGATATGAGAAGGTGGAGCCTGTAAGAAATGAGGCCTGGTGGAGGTCTTTAGGTTAACTAGGGACATGTGTCTGAAGGGGATTGTGGTACTGCCCACCTGCTCCTTGGGCCATATGGATGTTTTTTTTCTCTCCTTGCCATGGTGTGCTGCCTTGTCGTGGGTCCCAGACTGACCATGGACTTCAACCTCTAAAACTGTGAGCCAAAACAAGTTGATCATCTCAGTTATGTGTTACAGTGGTGGAAATCTGATACCACATTATGTTTTTATTCTTAAAATGATTATACCCTGTTTAATTTTGATATATTTATATCATCTATTAGCCTATGTTTTTTAATGAGAGGAAAGGATTTATTTAAGGTTATAGGTTAAGGGCTCCTTCATTACAGTGGAAGAAGTTGGCTTACTTCATCATACATCTACAGTAGAAATAGAACACAGCAAACACAAAACATTTTTAAAAAATTTTAAAAAGTGTATTTATGTATTCAGTATGTGTGTATTTGTGTGAATGTGCATTTATGTATTCAATGTATGTGTGAGTGTGGTAACGTGTGGAGATAAGAGGACTTTTCAGTTGGCCCTCCCCTTCCACCCTATTTTTCTAAGCTTCCAGAAAATTCTCCTGTCTCTGCCTCCTTTCTTACTGTAGGCAGATTGATATTACAGAAGCCCACACAGCTTCCAGCTTTAATATAGGATCCGGGGATCTGAACTGAGGTACTCAGAGATACTACAGCAAGCTCTTAATTCACGGAGACATTTCTCCAGCCCCATCTTTTGGATTTTTTTGCTTTTCAATGTCCATATTGCTCTTGGACCAGATGAATAATTTAGTGTATCTCATGTCACTTTGTTCTTTTTCCTCTGTCACAACTTCTTATACATTTATTTTCTAGATTGTGGGTCACTGTGGCATTTGTCTTGATATTTTAAAAATATATTTATTAATTTAATAGAGAGAGAAAGAGAGACAGAAAGAAAGACACAGACAGGCAGAGCACCTGGGCACCCAGGGCCTCATGCCCTGCAAATAAACTCCAGATACGTGTTCTACTTTCTGCATCTGGCTTTATGTGGGTACTGGGGAATTGAACCTGGGTCATCAGGCTTTGCAAGCAAGCAAATTTATCCACTGAGCCATCTCTCCAGTCGCCTTGTCTTGGTCTTTTAAAACCCACTCTCACTCTTATGTTTGTGCTCTTAATGAGTTTTTTTAGACAAGGAGAGAGGCTTATTAAAGTCTCTTATTATGATTGTGGACCCCCTTCTCTCCCATTTTTTTCACTTTTTTATTTATTTTCTCAGTTTTTGCATTATAAATTGAACCTATGGTATTAGATAACCAAATTTAATATAATTTTATTACCATAGTGAATAGACTCTGTTACTATGACATGTTGCTTTTTTAGTTTCTTAACTAAAATTGTATTCTGCATGATATTACTGTAGCTACAGTAGTGATGATGGTTTGAATCAGATGCCCCCATAAACTCATGTATAATGAATGCTTGGTTCCCAGTTGGTGGCAATTTGGGAGATTTGCTGGAGGAGGTGTATTGTGGGGGGCAGGCTTAGGGGGTGTTAAAGCTAGCTTCCCCTTGCCAGAGTTTAGCTCACTCTCTTGTTGCTGTTTCTACCTGCTGTGGCAAGGGGATGTCCAGCCTCTGCTCATGCCATGCTTTCCCCTGTCATCATGAAGCTTCCCCTTGAAACTGTCAGCCAAAATGAGCTTTTCCCTCATAAGCTGCTTTTGGTCAGGTGTTTTCCCCCCCCAGCAATGTGAAAGTAACTACAACACAGTCTTAGTTCAGACTGCTATAGCAAAAATCATAGACTGGAGGGGTTGTAGGTTAACAGACAGTTCTCAAAGCTCTTATAATTCTCATTTTCTTTTCATATATCCTGTTTTGTTATCTAATGCTATGCAGCAAACTACCCCAAAATTTAGAAGTTGTCATAGACCACACACTGCTGGGAGGACTCTTCAAACCATACATAATTTGGGGGAGGAAAGTACTTATTGAAACTACAGATTGAGGGGAAGTTCCAAAATAGCGAAAGAGGCTGGCCCTCTTTCACAGGTCCGAGCAGAGAGAAAAACCCATCACCTATACCACACACACAGAACAGGGAACAGGCAGGATGGCAAGGAGAGAATTTCTTCCCCTTTATCTAGCCTTAGGGTGGGGTCTTACAACCCTTCCCCAGACTTAATGATTTACTGAGTCTCTGGAATTTCCTTCCTGCACTGCCCACACAGGAAAGGATGTTTATTTCTAACTTTTTTGAGCTTCTTTATATCCTGCCTCCTACTGAGAGGCTGCCTTCCTGTAAACATCCTCAGAGACCTACTCAAGATAATTAAAAGATCAAGTTGACAACAAAACCTAACCATCACAAGTCCACCCCTTGTCAACTTGACATCAAACTATATATCCTTACATCATACCTACTTTCCAAAATGAAGACAGTAACAAGATCATAATTCCGCCTAAAATTATATAACTCTCCCACATATAACCGCAGACATGTTATCTCCCCCAACATAGGGCAAGGTCCCTGAACTGTGAGTTTTGTAAACCAAAACAAGTTACATGCTTTTAACATATAATGGCACAGAGCAAACATTGCCAACTGATTTGTGGCATAACAAGGAAAGACAGGGCCAAGGCAAACTCAACAAACATCAGCAAACATCCACATCTGCAGTTTAAGTCCCATAGTACAACCAGTGACTGACAGTCTCTGGATTTTCTGATTCTGTCCCTCCAGCTTGGCTGAGTACCTGGGGAAACTTCCATCCTAAGCCAACAGCACTCCATGGTAGCCCTTGCATA
>PVHP010020012.1:0-31260 GCA_004024765.1 Zapus hudsonius
TCACCTGGGCCAAGCTCAATGGTTGTCATCTCTCAAACAATTGCAGCTGAACGGGCAGCAGTTTCTGCTCAGAGATTTCATTTCTTTCTTTTCCATCTCCATCTGCTCCATGCAAAGCAACCCTGCACAAGTTCTCAGGACACAGGCAGGCAGATCAGCAAGCCTCTCACACAAACCACCTCCAGACCAGTCCTGACAAAGTTCTTTCTCACCCTCGTAAGCCAAGCATCACAGTCCATAGTTCTCACTGCATTCAGGTCTTTCAACTCTGGTCAGAATGGTCCATCAAGCTGTACTCACAGCACTGCAAGGCGTCTCTTAGGCCGAGGTTTCAAATCCTTTCGCATTCCTCCTGCAAATCAGTTCCAAAAGACCAAAGCCACAGAATCAGGGTTCTAGTAGCAATGAACGATCAATCCCACTCTCTGGTAGCAAAACTGGTGTAGTTAGTTTTTGTTGCTGCGCAGAAAAGAACCCAATCAAAAGCAGCTTGGGAGAGAAAAGAGTTTATTTTGGCTTACACAGTCAAGAAGAATTTACATGATTTTAGGAAAAATGACAGCTTGAGCAGAGGGTGGACATCACCTCTGTCTCAGCACTGCAAACAGCAGCAGGAAACCAACAACTGGCAAGGGAAGCCAGCTACATCCCCCATAAGCCCACCCCTAACAACACACCTCCAACAAGGTTTCAATTGCAAAAATGCATCAGCTGGGGATCAAGCATTCAGAACTCATTAAGTTTATGGGGGACCCCTGAATCAAACCACTACACCACAAGGATCTGAGTTCAATCCCCAAATGTGACATATGCTTGTAATCCCAGTATTGAGGAGGCAGAAACAGGTGGATCCCTGGGGCTCACTGGCCAGCCAGTTTAGCCTAATTAGGCAAGCCACCAGTCTCAAAAAGGGTGGATGTTGCACACCCATGCATGTGCACCCCACCCACATGAACATGCACACAAAATTTAAAAAATGCTTATATTAGGCACTCATTTGATAGTTTTTGCTTTGTCACTCTGAAATACACAAAAGATATCTGAGTCAGGAGTGGTAGTACACACCTTTAACCCCAGTACTCAGGAGGCAGAGGTAGGATTGCTGTGAATTTGAGGCCAACCTGAGCTAAAGTCAGACCCTACCTCAAACACTGCTCACCACCAAAAAAGGTACCTGTTTGAGAATCTCCCAAGGGAGGCAATTATCCTAAATCTCACATTAAAATTTAGCTGCATGTACTTTTTCAGTCAGTGAGGTCGGGAGAGTGCAGACAAATAGTGACCGGGGAAAAAAACAAGCAGCAGAGGTGAAACCCAACTACTTCACAGGAGAAGTTGGCTCCTCATGATGCTGGGGAGTACCCACTGAGAACCAGCCGAAGCTAGATTGTTCCACCTCAGTCACCAGTGAGTCCCCTGAGGGAGCTATACTTCTTGCCTCAACCCTACCTCCCTCCAGGTAACAGGGACCTGTCCTTATTTAGCCAGGTGGAACATTCTTTAGATACTGTGCCTTGCCATCTGGCTCAATATCCATCCTACCAGGCCAGGAACGCTTCTGCCCCTTCACCCTTTGAGTAGGATTTCCAAGTTCTTTTAAGAGCCCTGGTTTCTGTGGGACCAACTTCAGGAAGAGTTGTGAGCCAGCTCTGTCCCCTCAGCTACTCAGGACACATCTAAGTGGGTGACAGGAAGAAACATCTGAGTCGAAACCCACCCAGCCTGACCAGGCAGTGGTATGCAGAGCAGGTCAAGGTGATTCGGACAGATGTGAGTGAGAGGAAACCATCGGCACTTTCTCTCCCACAGAAGCTCTGGTGCCTTTCCTCCAGCAACTGGAGGGAGGGGCAACGCTGCATCACATCCAACAACTGCTCCTTAAAGACATTTTATTCTGAAGCGTCAATGCTCTTGGCTGACGACCAAGCTCCTGGACAGTGGAATCAACCCCTTTGACTTCTCTGTTTGATTATTTATTTGGTTTTTTTGAGGTACGATTTTGCTCTAGCCCAGGCTGACCTGGAATTCACTATGTAGTCTCGGGTTGGCCTCAAACTCATGGGTTTAAAGGCGGGTGCCATCACGCCTGGTGACTTCTCTGTTCTTGACCCTTGGCACTGTCTCTCCACAGTCACAGTCTCTCCAGAAGCTGTGTTTTTCTCAAACTCTTTAGTCAAGTGTAAAGCTGAATTTAGCTACACACCTTCACGCTGATGATGGAGGACCAGGGTCATCCCCAGGTCTGTGTTCTGTGGTCACAAGTTGCTTTCTCCTCAAAAAATAAAGCTTATCTGATACCCAGACATGGTGTATGCCTTTAATCTCAGCTCTTGGAAGTCTGAAGTAGGGAGGATCAACATGAGTTTGAGGCCAGCCTGGGCTACAGAGTGAGTTCCAGGTTAGCCTGGACTAGAGTGACACTCTACTTAAATTTTTAAAAATATTAATAAAAGTAAGCTAGGTATGGTGGCACATGCCTTTAATCCCAGCAGTCTGGAGGCAGAAGTAGGAGGATTGCCTTAAATTCAAGGTCACCCAGATAAAGCAAGACCCTACCTCAAAAACAAAACAAACAGAAGATGGGCATGGTGGCACATACCTTTAACCCCAGCACTTGGGAGGCAGATGTAGGAGGATCACTGGGAATTCGAGGCCAGTGAATTCTAGGTCAGCCTGGGCTAGAGTAAGACCCTACCCCGAAAACAAACAAACAAAAAAACCAAAACCAAACAAACCAACAGATAATAATAATAGAAAAAGCCAGTCTGGACAACTCCCAGCTCTCCAGATTGAAGATGGCATTAGGGCATTAGTCCCCTGATTGGACCCCTTTAATAGTACACACTGGCCCCAAGTAGGAGCAAAAAAGATACTGGAGATACCTGGGTATGGAGCTCTTGTCTACCCCTCCCTAGCAGCTGGCCTACCTCATGGTCCCCTATGTGGACAGTTGGTCCATCCTCCATCCTGTCTTCCCAGTCTGCCTCTATAAAGTTGAGCTGGGAAGAGCTTGGGAGGGCATGTCTGAATAGAGGGGTATGATTTAGCATTGCTCAGAGAAGTCTTTGGGGAGTAGAAACGTAAGAGAAATAAAACTGGTCAGTGAAGAAAGACAGCAGACTGACCTGATGAGCACATGCTCTGTATAAGAAAGTCAGCCAAGGTCCTGTAGTTGTAGCTCAGTGACAGACACTTCCAGGAAGCTCTGAGTTCAATTCCTCAGCACCACTTCAGAAAAAAAGAAAAGATTTGCAAAAATAAGTGGGCATGGTTCTGAGGAAGGTTATGGAAATCTGAGGGTGGGGCCAATCCAGGAGGGGTGCTCTGGGAACCCTGCCACTCACAAGTGTCCTTTAGGTGTGAACAGGGGCTAGCCTCCTCCTCCCAAGACTGTCTTCACATGTCTAGGATCAGAACCCTAGCTGCCAAAGATGGTCTCAGAAGCGGGTCCAATAGGAACTGACTCTTTAACAGGAGGCCAAATCTTAAATTTGAGATGCAAGTACACTAGCCAGAATGGTAGCCAGCAACCATGTTTTTATTGGGGCCACTCCTGCTCCCCAACCAACTTCCTCTTCACTTTGTATTGTCATACTACACCCTAAAGACTCGTGGGGGCTGTGAGAAAAGGATAGACATGATGGTTGCAGACAGAGGTCAGGAGATCAAAAGAGCGAGATGTGTTAGCATAGCGTGTGAATGCATAGATGAAGAGAGAGATGTGAACACAGCCCAGTCCTGGGACTGTGAAGTCTGGTGAGGCAGGATCATGTGGGTCAGGGCACTCATATGGGACTGAGGTGCACCCTCTTGGGCCAGGCACAAAGTTTGCTCTGACACTCACTCTGCCAGCTCAATTCCCAGTCAGCTGAGGAATTCCTCAGGAAACTGCTCTTCTGGTTAAGCAGCTAATTTCACATTGGAAACGATATGGCCCCATTAATAGGTTTCACTTAGTCTAACAAAATTAATGAACCCCTGGCAGCTACACATGGTAGACATAAAGGGAAAGGAACCCCACAGCAGAAGCCTTAGAGGCTCTGGATTGCCAGAGAGAGTGTGGCACAAGCAAGACACCGGTCACTTCCAGCCAGCAGCTGTGGCAGGAGGCCTGGCTCACTCAGTGAACCAAATGGTGGAGATAGAACCAGCAGTCTGGCGTCACCAACATCATCTTTTAAAAGCCAAGTTTCTAACACTTCTCCACTAGTATGCTTCAAAATTTCC
Organism: Zapus hudsonius; assembly: GCA_004024765.1. Lineage (NCBI taxonomy): Eukaryota > Metazoa > Chordata > Mammalia > Rodentia > Dipodidae > Zapus > Zapus hudsonius. Next base: position 4,228 of record PVHP010020012.1, read on the forward strand.
ATTTCAACTGACTTGGAAGTGGTTTAATTTACATTAATGCAGTCCAAAGGTACACACACAATACACAATCACACCTAACATTCTGTCCCTCTACCTTGAGTATGATGGTCAAATTGCCTTGCTCTTGAAACAAGTATTTACAAGAAAAACTTGGTTTAAATTGTCAACTATGCTATACCACACACACACACACACACACAAAATTTCATCTGTAAATTAAAAAAATTTAAGTAGCTAGGCGTGGTAGTGCACGCCTTTAGTCCCAGCACTTGGGAAGCCAAGATAGGAGGATTGCCATGAGTTTGAGGCCTCCCTGAGACTGCATAGTGAATTCTAGGTCAGCCTGGGCTAGAGACCCTACCTCAAAAAAACCAACCAAACAAAAAAAATACCTCAAAAACGAGAAAAATAAAGTAGCTACTACGTGTTAATGTTTGTGTCCACCACACTCATGTGTTGGAAGTATAATCTCCAATGCTGCAGTGTGGAGAAGTTGAGCCCCAGGGAAGTTTAGGTCAGGGACCCACCCTCCCAGCGGGTCAGCACCACCTTAAGCAGTCATGAGAGTGGGCTTTCCCTCTGCTGCTCTATTCCACCTGAACAGACTGGGGTGCTCCTCTGCACAGCATGTAGCTTCAGGGCACCATTCCAAAGGCAGAGACTATTCTCCTTCCCTTGATCTTGGACTTCCCACCTTCCAAAACGACGAGAAGTGAATTCTCACCCCTGACAGATGGGAACTCAGCAGAAGGACCACAGAGCTGACTGACTCTGCCCCTCGCCCTAGCCGGGGCCAGGTCTTCATCTTTAAGGCACCTTCAGCATCTCAAACGGCACCCCGTTAAGCTGGACTCTGGAGAGATGTACGGCAACATCTGAATCACCCCTGTAGACAACACTGGCTGAGATTTTGTACAAAGATGAGCTCAACACAAAAATACAACTGATGGGCTGGAGAGATGGCTCAGGGATTAAGGCACTTGCCTCCAGTGCCTAAGGCCCCCAGTTCAATTCCCCAGGACCCACATGGGCCAGACCCATAGGGTGGTGGCCCTGATGCTCTCTCTGTCTCTCTCTATCTCTATCTCTCTGCTTGAAAATGAAGAAATAAAATATTAAAAAAAAATGTTTTAAAAAAAAAATACAACTGAAAAACAAATTCTCAGGAAGTTTCGAATAATTGTACCCTGATCACAAATTATCTTTATTTAAGAATCCATATTCTTATGATTCACAATCAAGTATTTTAAGAGGGATAAACATAATAAAAATCAACATTAAAGTATTTTATTTAAAATAGTTATGAGGCAAGTTGACATCAGTAAGTATCTTCTCTAGAAAACACGGGCTTTAAAGACCGAAAGTAAGCTTCCAAACCCAACACCAGAATTAAAACACATTGCAGGGGTTCAGTAACAAATACTTAATTAACAGATTATAATTCTAAAGCTGAACCTTAAATAAAAGCTTTCTAAATTTTATCCTTTACCAAAAAATCATGAGCGGATGAATTAACAATAGAAAGTTAATCATTTCAGAAAAAAAGGCACATCCAGGCAAAATAGTCAAGGCGAATTATAAAACGCAGTGTTACAAATCTGCACATAATCGATTGTGAATAAATTATTCTGGAAAACTCTTAAGTATGATAGGAGTGCTCTGGAAAAGCAGGAAAAATCAAGGATACTGCCTGTTAGTTTTACTCTGTCTTCGGACAAGAGGCCAGCAGCAGAGATCACAGCCCCGTGGAGGTCCCTTCCCACAGTCATTATCCAGTAGTGTCAAAGACTGGACCTTCTCTCTGGTCTTGGCACACACTTTGTAATTGCTGCTCTCCACAGCACAGGGGCAAGTAAGAGGCTGAGTGTCGTCACACTTAGTATAAGAAGGTACACCTGCAAGGGGCAAAGGGAGAGCTGAGCCACAAGAGTGTCAGGGGGTACTGCACAGCATGGCTGACTGTGGTCACTGAACGTTAGGAGGTACACTGTATAACATGTGCCAACCGAGTCCCACTGAGCATCAAGGGGCACAGTACGCAACCCAGGCACACTGTACGGTACATGCCAAGAATGCTCTAATTGAGTGTTACGGTACAATGCACAATGCATGCTGGCTGCGGTCTCAATGAGGGTCATGGGGTATGTTGCTAACCACAAAACATTTTTTTAAATTTTATTTTGAGGCAGGATCTCACTCTAGCCCAGGCTGACCTGGAACTCACTCTGTATCTCAGACTGGTCTTGAACTCACAGTGCTTCTCCTTCCCTTGAGTGTTGGGATTAAAGGTATGAACCACCACATCCAAACTTCTACCATCTTTTAAGGTTAAAGTATAGTGACAGGTGAGAGGACATTTGGAGTGAGAAGCTCTGAAATTTAACCACAAATGGAATGCTGTGGTCAGTTCTGATGAATCTCAGGTAGCAAACTGGAGTCTGTGCTTGCCTGAAGGTGAACCTTACAGGTTCCACACGAGTCAGAGACCCACACAAGATCCACTGGGCACCAGCTGTCAGTGGTGCCTCTTTCATCCATCAGCAATACTCTGACAGCGTCTCTGAGTGCTCTGCAGGTCTCCCGTGCTTCAGTGGAAGCTCTGAGAAGCACTACTCAAATATAGTGTAGGTTCCTGTCATGGTTTGGCCCAGGTTCCCCCACAAACAAATGAATGTGTTCTGGGTAATCGATCCTCAGCTGATGGCAGTTAGGGAATTAAACTCGCTAGAGTTGTGTTTTTGGGGGTGGGCTTATTGGGTTATAAACCAGCTTCCCCCTGCCAGTGTTTGGCACACCTTCCTGCCACTATTTCCAGTGCTGTGGCAGAGGTGATGTCCACCCCTCTGCTCATGCCATCGTTTTCCCTGCCAGGATGGAGTCTCCCCTCGAGTCTGTAAGCCTAATAAACCCATTCCTCCACAAGCCACTTTTGTTTGGGTTCTTTCTGCGCAGCAACTAGAAAGCTGACTGCAATAGTTCCTTAGATGTTGTTAATATACAAACAACTTTACAAAGTAAGCTTGCTTATCACAGGTAATAGCAGCCACAAAATTGTAATTATTGTTCAAGATAAAGACATTAACTACTTTTACCTGAAAAATTACACAGCTAGTATGAGAAGGGGGCAGCCAGCCCCAGCTTATGCGTCACCCCCCGCCCCCAACTCAGGGCCCACTGGGAAGGTGCTTCTGCTCCTAGGCTCACATGATGAGAGGCAGCAGCATCCATACTTGGCCAGAGATATCCGCACCGAAGCAGCAACGTCTCCCAAGGCTGCCACTTTGTCAGACAGAACACTCACCTCCCGAGAAATGATGCCTGCCCTCCGTGCTCGGCTCCCCAGGACAAAGGAGAACTCGCTGACCTGGGCCAGTCCTGCAGAGACAATCCACTTGATATACTGGCTGCTCCTTGGCAGGACGAGAGACAAGACCAGCACTGCCAATACAAACTGCAAGAGTGGCTCATCACATTGTGTTCAAGCCAAGACTCGGGCACAATTAATTCCACAAAACAGAACCCGGACAGAAAACATCAAAGGCTGCCATTGCCTCCAGTCTCAAATCAAGCAGGGAAGCCAGTGTATAGAGAGGCACAGCAGATAACCAGAAGGCACCAAGTAAGCATAAACTATCATAAATCTACACAGACCAAGAAGACAAAGCATCAGGTCTGGGTTCAAGCCTCCCTGGCTCCCTATAAATTTAACTGACATCATGAAATAGTAAGTAGCATTCAAGATGGAGGTTCTTTTGGTCTAGGCAAGGTTTTTCAAGTGAGCATCCTGGAGCTGCTGAATTATGTGCTGACACAAGGATGGACACTAGAAGTTCCTGCTGGTTTTCCTGTGCAGGCCAACAATGCCTCTGTCAGGAGGGAGGTGTTGTCCTCAGACCCATTCAGAGTAAATGTAGGGATTCAGAAGGATGAAACATGTCAGCTCTGAGAAAATAGATCCTGACATCCCAAACCACTGGCCCAAACCTGCTCCTGGGTCTGCTGAAGGGATGGAGGGTTTGGAGAGCAGTATGCCGGGGCTTTGCAGATCTGATGCGGCTACTGACTGGAAATGAGACCCAAAGGGACGTGCTCTGCTGTGTAATGTCTAACCCAGAGCCAAACGGATTTCACCAGCACTAGAGCCAAGCATCATACCTTCATGACCACTACAGACAGAGTGAGGAATACCAACACGGTCAGCTCATATATCACAAAGGTGGGGAACACATGAAGCCCTGTGGAGACAGAAGGACAAGTTACCTCAGGCAAGAGGCTCCAGCCACTCTCAATTCGAAATCTACAACTTTACCATGCACATTAAACTTGCTCTTGTAGAATTAAACCAGAAACCCAAGTCCTCCTAAGTGTTTGAATAAAGCCCTCTCCCAAGCAAGACGGAAGAGTATAACTCAGCACACAACTCAGCAGCAGTCCTCCTCCCACAGCTTGTGTCTGTACACAGCAGCCACAGGAAGGGTTGGGACTGTCCCACATCTACAAAAAACAGTTCTTGTCCCTTTTCACTTGGTCATGGCTGGAGAAACCACAGGAAGCATCTTCCTAGGCAATTCTCTGCTCTATGTTCCTCCAGACAGGGACAAATGCAGACAGGTGGCTGGTAGAGGGGAATGCTGGCCCCAATTGGGGCCTCTGCTGGCTATCTCCACAGAAAACTCTAGTACATGAGACTTTCTTCCCTATCAGAAGTGCCCAACTTTGGAGTTAAGACTCACTCAACAACAGATTTGCCAGCCTCATCCCTGGTAGACCATCTGTGCTACTCATAAATGTAACTTCTTTCCTAGATAGTCTCCTCTTGCCTAACATGTGGAGAAGCCTCCCCACTGTGGTTTGGGACTCCATGTGACTTACCCATCTGGCCCTCTCGCCCCCACTCACTCCCCCCAGCAGCACACCCAGGTCACTCTTAGACTCCTTCTCCCTCCTCCAGCACATCTGCTATGGCTGCTTTCTTAGCACCCATTCAGAGCTTGCGTCCAAAAACCAGACTGTCACTTCGGACCATCCATGGACCTACACCACCTCTCATGTCCCCCAGCCCCACAACAGACCCCTGGAGTCTCCTCAGTTTGCCATCTAGAGTTCTGTAGGCTGGCCACTCCTCCAAGACCTGTGCCTCCAGCCCTGCAGATAGTCTCAGTGATGTCAGAGTGTTGGTGTCACACCTCATTCATGCAGGCGTTACTGAGTTCAAAAGCAGTATGTGGGGGCTGGAGAGACAATTCAGTGGTTAAAGGCACTTGCTTGCAAGGCCTGATAGCCTATGTTTAGTTCCCTAGTACCCATGTAAAGCCAGATGCACACAGTGGTACATGGGTCTGGAGTTTGCAGTGGCAGGAGGGCCTGTTGCACCCATATTCACTCTGTCTTTCTCTCCCTCAAATAAAAAACAAACAAATAAATTTAAAAAAAAAAGCAGGCCGTGTGTGGTGGCACATGCTTTTAATCCCAGCACTCGGGAGGCTAAGGTAGGAGGATAGCTGTGAGTTCAAGGCCAACCTGAACTAGAGTGAGACCCTTCCTTGGGTGGTGGTGGTGGAGAAGCAATATGGGGCACATGACGACATCCATCTTATCCCACAACTAGAGCTGGCAGAGAGTCTCCAGACACAGCCCACATGCAGGATAGGCACAACCTCATTCTGGAGTGCTCGGGCTCTCTGCTTTCTTGGTTTCCAACCAAAAGATCACCCGGTCACAGCTCTCTCCCAGAGGTCAGGTTGAGCTGTGCTGAGTGATTCCCTTTCCTCCCTTGGTATGGCCTACATTAGGCATTGGTCTGGTTTTGCTCATTCCCAGGCTTTCCTGAGAGTCCCTCTGATGGGTCACGGTGGCTCTCTTGGAGTAACCTTGTTCCCTCAGCCCCTCCACAAAGGGAGTTTCCACACCTGTAATGCAGGCTGAGAACTTCCAAGAAAGTGTCTACCCAGAGCCCTCCTGCTGCAGACTGCACCTGCTTCCTGCTCAGGTGAGTGTGAATGAACACCTAGGAAACTGAATCCACCTGTGGGGTGTGAGAACACACACGTTTTCCCTGACATTGCCACATGATGCTGACATCTACACTTAAGAAACACATGATCTAGTCACAAAAACATCTCAAGTTTTAAATAAGCTTACAATTTTGTGTTGGGGCACATTCATAGCTATCCTGGGCTGCCTGAGGCCAGTGCTAAGAATACCAACAAAAGGATGACAGAAAACATACATTTCAGGGTCTCTGCCACAAGTATGTGAGAGGAGGGCAAATAAGCAGTCAGGTATCCAGCTGATGGCCACTTACTCTCAAAGTAGACATCATCAACTCAATGCAATATAAAGTGATCCATGCTGGCTCTAGGTCCGATCCTGGCTCTGCCACTGGCTAACTAGAGACACTAGCCATCTCAGGGACTTCCTGGGCCTAAGCTTTCCTTGAGTGTGGATTTGGGGCAGTGGGTAAATAAACTATGCTGAGTAAAGAGCACGGTCAACCTTAGGGTCCTTATATTGGTGCCCAGGCCATAAATGCCCATCTGAGTGAGGTCCCATAAGATGCATGGCAACTGACTGCCTGGCCCTGCTCCAAATCCCGCAATGCCTGCTTCTGGAACCCTTTTGTTGCCCAGGCAGGAGAACACCAGGAGGAATGAAATCCTTGAAATTGGATCAAACTGGCACATTGTCCATAGGTCTAGGCATGACAAGGATGGTGAGGATGGCAGAGAATGCAGGTCTCAAAAGGCAGACAGCTGGTACTTTCTGCCTTACGAGCTACATGGACCCTGACCCAGCTCTAGCAATGCAGCCTGCTATGGCCTGAACTATGTCCTCATGAACTCAGGCTGGGCCCTTCTGCAGAGGGACTCTCTATAGGAGGTGAGCAAGCTGCAATGAGGCCTATGATAGCACTGTACCTGTAAGGGGGAGGCCATAAACATTTTATTTCTGTTAAATAAACTTCAGAGGAACAGGGAAGAGAAGAGAAAAAGGGGCTTCTGTTGTTGGAGGGATCTGATCTAGGATGCCTGTAAGCAGCCACTGATAAAATGTAAATGAGTACTTGTGTCCCAATAAAACTTTATTTATGCCAAGTATAGTGAGTCACACTTATAATCCCAGCACTCAGAAGGTTGAAATAGGAGGATCACCATGAGTTCAAGGCCAGCCTAGTTTACAGAGTGAATTTCAGGTCAGCCTGGACTCACTCTAGTGAGAACCTGCCTCAAAAAAATTAAATAATAACTTTATACTTATAAAGTAGGTGACAGGCTGGATTGGGATATAGGCCACCCTTGTCACTCGGAAGATCATGGGGTATAAAATCTGGTGGAACATCTGCATTGTGCTTGCTGCCCACAGGGCCCCACTACTGGCCTGCTGAGTGAGGACAACCTTCAGAGCTGATTCAAGGATCCTGTGGTACTATTCAAAGAACAATGCCATACTTGCAACCTCTGACCTCACTGTGGTGGCACTCATCTTACAAACCTCTTTTTTTTATTTTCTCTACCAACCTCTTTTTGACTTGGGCTATAAGTTGCTCTGGGCTCTGAGTGCCCCTTTAGGGTAATCTCTTCTCAGGAGTACACTTGGGCCAGTCCCTGACACAGTGACACAGTTCTGGTGGCTATTCCTGTTGTTGACCAGCAATTGTTCTTGGACTTGCTAAGGGGTGGCCCTCAGCAGGTATGTGCCTGCCTCACTCAACTCAAGGTCAAGGTGTTTTCTGAGTAGAATGAATGTCATTTACATTTTACTTAGAGCCCAGACCAGAATGAACAGAGGAAGAAGTGCCACATAAAAGCTTCTTGTAGAATCAGTTTGAATTCCTTTGATATACTTAGCGTAAAGAACCAAAGCAAAAGCACATCAAATTGTTTAGTCAGCGGAAACCAGGTTCTCTTCCTAAGACCTCTAATTTAAGGATAATGAAAAAAGCATTTCTGTTCAAATGATATGCTGGCAGAACTCTAGGTTTAACAAGAGCCACTCTGGAATATGGATTTTCAGTGACCCTGGAGAACAAGATAGTCGGGGAGGGGAGGTCACATACACTAGCCAGGTGACCTGGGGGAATGTGGAAATGGGTTGAACTGAGCCTCATCAATTTTATTAGACCCTACCTCGAAGAAAGTAGATCAGCAAGTGGGAATCAAAGGTTGGAAAGTCAGAACTTGCAGGTTGTCAGCATGCTCAGTGGGTGACACAGGGTGAAGCTTAGTGCAGAAGAAAGAACAGAGAGGAGCCCAGAGAGGACAGAAGATGAACTAAAGGTCAGTGTTCTGTGTGTCTGCCTTGCACCAGCCTGATGCCCTGTGTACCAGAGCACAAAGCTGGCTGGTGAAACCATCCTTTCACCCCTAATAAGGTTCTGGGCCTCCCACTGAGCACCTCTCCCTCAAGACAAACATACCTCCTGGGGACTGCACTGAATCTGCACACCACAGCAAAGCACACACACAGTCCAGACAATAAAGTACCAAGCAGAGAAGCCAGGGTGAGTCAGAAGACCTCTCCTCCATACCAGCCAACTGAGCTTCTGGAGTAGCCACCTTAGCGAGTTCCTATAGCCCATTAGGGACCCTCAGGATTCCCAACAATGGGACCTGAGGGTGAAGCTTGGCCCCCTGAAGGTCACCTTTGGTGCTGATGAAGCATGACAAGCAATCAACTGATTCTCAACCTTTTTTTTTTTTTTTGCCTATTTTTGCTCTTTTAAAGTAAGATTACTCCTCAGACTCTAAAAGTATAATTACACACTAGTATAACTGATCTGCACATGTTTAACAAATGCATTTCAACACAGACATGAGTACCTATGGATGCAAAGAAGATGATGGCCAGGAAGTCCCGGATAGGCTCGATGTAAGCTGTGATCTCCTCGGTGACCATGTGCCCTTGAGAAGAGACCAGCGCTCCAGCCAGGAAGCAGCCCAGCTCCATAGAGACGTCCAACAGCTCTGTGACCTGAGGATGAGGAGGACCAGCTTCACACAGGAACACATGGTGCTGCCGAGTCACACCTCCCATCAGGGGACTACTCACAGCAGATACCCCTTAATCCCACAGACGCACCACAGTGAACCGAAAAATAGCTAGTACTCAGGCACCACCACTAAGACAAGGCTCTCTGTGATTCCCAACAGCGGTCTGTGGGGTGGACTGGGAGAGCATACATAGAATCTAACATTGTCTGGATTAATCACATTGGGAGAGAAATTTTTAAATATTCCAAATGGTCACTTTTGTAGAGTGCTGTGATATTTTTGAAGGAAGATATTTTTCAAAACCTATTTATTTCCGTTTTTCAAGGTAGGGTCTTGCTCTAGTCCAGCTCACCTGGAATTCACTATGTAGTATCATGGTGGTCTCAAACTCATGGTGATCCTCCTACCTCTGGCTCCTGAGTGCTGGGATTAACGGCGTATGCTACAATGCCCAGTTCAAAAATTTTTTTGAATATTTGTAGTATATTTTCTCTGAATCGGGCAAAAACCAGGCTCTGGTCCTAAAACTGATTCTATTACCAACCTCAAACCTTGCAGAGAAAGCAAATAACACCAGCACTATACTGACAGGACACCAGAGGAAAGTCTCCACGAACCTAGAAGGGATGAGGGTTTTTTTTGTTTGTTTGTTTGTTTGTTTTTCGAGGTAGGATCTCGCTCTAGTCCAGGCTAACCTGGAATTCATTATGTAGTCTCAGGCTGGCCTTGAACTCATAGTGATCCTCCTACCTCTGCCTCCTGAGTGCTAGTATTAAAGGCATGAGCCACCACACCTGGCTAGGGAGAATTTTAATAAGGTAAACAAGTGAATGGGGTCAGACAGAATATATCAGATCTTTTACTCCTTTTCTTTTCTTTTACTTTCTTTCTTTCCTTTCTTTCTTTTTCGAGGTAGGGTCTCACTCTAGGCCCAGGCTGACCTGGAATTCACTATGTAGTCTCAGGGTGGCCTCGAACTCATGGTGATCCTCCTACCTCTGCTTCCCAAGTGCTGGGATTAAAGGCGTGCACCACCACGCCCGGCCTTTTACTCCATTTCTGTTAAGCACAGAGCTGAAGACTGATTTCTTGCTTCTCTTTTCAGATGGTGGTGACCATTGGGGAGACTCACAGCTCATCAAAGTGCTGAGACGTAACAGTGGAGTACCACTGAGAGACATCTCTATCACACCTTCCAAGGCTCAGAGACCATTGTGGGGAAAGTGGTGAGAAGAGCCAGAGGAATGTATTCATGACCCCACAGCAGCTTACACGACCAACACAAGATCTGCATAATAGGATATTAAAAAAAATAATGAAATTGGGTCAGAGAGATGGCTTAGTGGTTAAAGGTGCTTGCTTTCAAAGCCTGATGGTCTGTGTTTGATTTCCCAGTAGCTATGTAAAGCCAAATGCACAAAGTGGCACATGAGCCTGGAGTTCAAGTGCAGTGGCAAGAGGCCCTGGTGTGCCCATTCTCTCTTTGTCTGTCTCTGTCTCTCTTTCTCAAATAAATGAATAAAAATATTTTTAAAAAATAATAATGAAATCAAAATCGAATCAGAATTAGTTGGAAACAAAAGTGAGTCAGCTGGGCATGGTGGCACACACCTTTAATCCCAGTACTCAGGAGACCAGGACAGCCTAAGACTACATAGTCAATTTCAGGTCAGCCTTGGCTAGAGTGAGACCCTACCTCAAAATATCAAAAAAAAAAAAAAGAAAAGAAAAAAAAAGAAAAAAGATTCAGTTGGGGAGGGTTGTGGGGGGCAAAAGAGTGGTGGGAGGGAATTATGATCATGGTACAATGTGTATGTGTATGGAAGTTGTCAATAAAGTTTTTAAAAGACTGGCTCCGATAGCTCAGCAGTTAAAGGCGCTTGCTTGCAATGCCTGACAGCCCGGACTCAATACCCCAGTACCTATATAAAGCCAGATGCACAGAGTGATACATGCATTTGGAATTCATTTAGAGTCAGGAAGCCCTTGAGTGTCCTCTCTCTCTCTCTCTCTCTCTCTCTCTCTCTCTCTCTCTCTCTCTCTCTCTCTCTCTCTCTCTCTCTCAAATAAACAAAAGCTATGGAAAAGCAGCAATGGATAAATATAAAACAATTTTTGGAAGAGATACTACTATTCACAGTGACTTAAAAAAGCATCATCACCGCAGGCCAATAACCGACATCCAGGCAAGAGATGAGCCACACCAGACCTTCCATGAAGGATCCAGATAAAACCCTGAAGATAGTGTTGGGATAAGCAAGACACCCAGTAACCATAGCCAATCAGTCAACCCAGGATAAGCCAGACAGACAGACACCAATGATTTCAACACAACCTAAAGCAGAAGTAGAGACCCCCTAAGACCTCAGCAATAAAGCAGCCTTAATATTCACCCACCATGACTCAGGGAACTGAGCGGAAGAGGGGGTGGAAAGATTGTAAGAGCCATGGTGGGGGAGAACTGCCAGAGACATTGCTCCCCTCAGTAACAACATACAAAGGGACATACAACATACAAAGGGTGGAAACAGGTTGACTCGTAGGCTATCCATAACCCCCTACCCCATGGACTGATCCAGACTGCCCATGGAGGAGGATATCCAGCTGATTGGGGACAGGGAAGAGGGAAAAATGGGGAAATGGGGATACCAACTCATTTGCTCATTCAGTGTATCTAATTATGAATAATAAAAAATAAAAAAGTTTAAAAAGCATCATCAGAGCTGGGGAGATGCTCAGTAGTAAAAGTACTTGCCTGCAAAGTCTAACAACCCAGGTTTGATTCCCAAGTAACCATGTAAAGCCAGATGTACAAAGTGGGGCATGTGTCTGGAGTTCATTTGCAGAGGCAGGAGGCCTGGAACACCCCTTCTCTGTCTCTCTTCTATCTCTCTCTTGCAAATAAATAAATAAAAATATTTTTAAACACATCATCAGACACCAACACCACAGAAGGGCAGGACCTCCATACCCAATGTGATAAAATGCCACTGAGAAGACCCAATAAACAGCAAGGATGCTCTGCATCCAGAAGAAGTCAATAGTCCCTCAACTGGCTAAGGACCCAGGAGAATCTGATGAAATGTGTGCATGTGTGTGCACAAAAACCGACAAGCAGAACGCTACCAGATGTTAAGCTACAGACGGTGTGAGAGGTGAACAGACCAAAAGACAAAGTGGAAAAGGCTCAGAAACACACTGACATCATAGACAAGCATCCATACAAACACCCACCCACATGCCCGTACCCTAAACACAGACACTGGCAGACATGCATACACAAGCATGAAAGCACATACATCCCCACACATCATCCACATGCATTTCAAAGAGCAAACATGTGCATGTTTACCACACACATAGGCACAGGCATGAACTCAAACTTATGCACTTGCAGACACATACACATACATAAACTCCACACACAGCACACCTACTTGGATTTTGAGGTTATGCTATGGAAAAATGGTAAGAGCACTCAGAAGTGTAGATGAGGAGGACATCATGGTGCAATGGTAAGCGTCTGACGCCAGAAATGTACATGAGGAAATGAACAGTTATCTATCACCTCACGCCCTAATCCCCAGCTGGACTGCAGAGCTAATGAGAAAAGCGGAACAATACACCTTGGAGACGAAAACACAGAGCATCTTCATGACCCAGAAGCAGCACGTGCTACACAGAAGGATGGGAAGTACTAGCCATAAAGAAAACATTTGATAATTGGATTACATTAAAATTAAGAATTTCAGCTTATCAAAACTTGCCATGAAAATTGCCATTAAGAGAGTGTAAGGCAAGCCGCAGACAGGAAGCCATTAGCAAGAAAGAATGTGACATGAGACACTATCCAGCCATGTGGACTAAAGTGCCAACACAGAGTCTGGAAGAAGCCATTGACATGAAGCATCCAGAAGCAGCAAATCCATGCGGGCAGGAAGCAGACCCGTGGTGGCTGGGTGGAGCGGTAGGTGAACCATTCCACTGAAAAGCGGCCATGGCTGCACAGCACTTCAAGCGTGCCGAAAGCCACTGAATCACACTTTGAACAGTTAAAAGTGACTTTTAGGTTAAATGAATTTCACCTCAGTTTTCGTTAAAAGGACAAAGAAATTCTACACTGAGCAAGAAAATTACCAGTCCTACAGAGAAACAACCTGACCACCTCAACAGGCACACACCAGAACAGGTTCCCAAGTGGCTCAAAACACTTAAAAGAACACTCAACATTACCAGACCCAAAGAAATGGAGATCACAACCCCAGTGAGATGCTACACTCACTCAACACCAACAGAAGAGCTGAGATTAAATACAGTGACAACACAGGTGTCAGTGAGGGTGTGGAACACAGGGCTACCTCTTAATATTGGTGACACAAATTGGGATGATTACTTTGGGCACAACAGCAGTGATCCTGAAGGTAAGGATATGTGTGCTCTGTGGCTCAGCAATCCTGCCTCCCTCGTCCAGCTTCAAAACCACGGAAGAGAATGAAGAGCAACTCTCCTATAACACCCTAAGTCAAAACAGCAGCACGAGCTGAAAGAAGATCTGATGTGCAACATGCCAGTTCCTCCTGCTGTATCTGGCACCTGATGGCAGGTGTGCAATGTCTACTGTCAAACGCACAGAGGGAAATCAAGTGCAATGAAGAGTCACTCTGTCTCAAGGGACCTTCGGGAAGGCAACATGGAGCCCACCCAGATAAAGACAGCTTTGCTGGTAGTTACCTCCAAAGAGAAAATACTCTGGAATGATAACGCACTGTAAAATGTTAAAGAAGCCACATTCTTAAACATTTAATCATGAACAGCTTTGAGCAGAGGTAAGTCTTGGACTTCTCTAAGATTTTAAAACCTGACATGGGCTGGAAAGATGGCTTAGCATTTAAAGCAAAGGCAGAAAGACCCAAGTTCGATTCCCCAGTACCCACATAAAGCCATATGCACAAGGTGGTGCCTTGTGTCTGGAGTTTGTTTGCAGTGACTGGAGACCCTGGCATGTCCATTCTCTCTGTCTGCCTCTCTCTCTCTCTCTAATAAATAAATGATTCTTTATTATGAATAAGTATATGCACTGTATAAGCAAATTTTGTGAAGGCGTCCCCGTTTCCTTCCTCTCGGTCCCCTACCCACTGGAGTACTTCTGCAGTGCACATACTGGATCTTCCCATAGGTTAGGGGGTTAAGAACTGCACCCGAAGTAGCCAGTTTTTTATTCCCCCTTTGTGTAGTGTTGCTGGGGGGGTGGCAATGTCTCTGGATATTCTCTCCCACCATAGCTCTTACATTCTTTCCACTCCCTCTTCTGCTCAGTTCCCTGAGTCACAGTGGGTGAGTTTTAAGTCTGCTTTAAAGAAAGTATTTTTAAAAAAAACAACTATACATAAAGAAATAACGATGGGTTGGAGAGATGACTCAGCGGTTAAAGGCGCTGACTTGCAAAGCCTGACAGCCTGAGTCTGGTTCCCTAGTGCCCATATAAAGCCAGATGTACAATGTGGTACAAGCATCTAGAGTTCATTTGCAGAGGCACCAGGCTCTGGTGTGTCCATTCTCTCTCTCTCTCTCTCTCTCTCTCTCTGCTTTCAAATAAATAAATAAATAAATAACACAACTTATTAATTTACGTTCCTTGCTGTTGTTTTGTTTTTTAGAGTTAGGGTCTCACTCTAGCCCAGGCGGCCCTGCAATTCACTATGTAGTCTCAGGGTGGCCTTTGGATGGGTGCTGGGATTAAAGGTGTGCACCACTATGCCCAGCTAACTTACTTTTTAAAAACCAGGGAAACTTTTAATTCTGATTAAAAGAGACCATGACAGACAGCTATGGGGGAACACTTAGACTATTAAGGTCAGCATTCTGCCAGCTCAGCCCAATGGCTCAGCCAGGCTATCTACAGCCCCCACCCCACACACACCTAATTCCCGGTACTCATTTCTGGAATTGACATTTCATAAAGTACAATCAGTACACAGCCTTCAGGGCCCAGGTCTTTCAAGCTGCATGGTTCTCTAGAGATGTATCCAGGTTCTTGTGTGAACCAACAGTGTTATTCAGTCTCAGGCTGCCCTCAAACTCTTGGCGATCCTTCTGCCTTTGCCTCCCAGTACTGGGATTAAAGGTATGTGCAGTCATGCCCTGCCATAGCATGGTTCTTAAAAGATGCTATGAACAAGTTGCTAAATGAACACACACCTTCATTTCTCTAGGATAAAACTTGCACAACTGCTGGGTTGCACAGTAAAGTGGATGGTGGGGTGATGTTACTATTTAAACTGTTTAAGGTTGTCTCCGGACTTCTCCTCACTCTCATGAAAATGTGTCCTCTCGCCGGGCGTGGTGGCGCACGTCTTTAATCCCAGCACTCGGGAGGCAGAGGTAGGAGGATTGCCCTGAGTTCGAGGACACCCTGAGACTACCGAGTGAATTCCAGGTCAGCCTCGACTAGAGCGAGACCCTACCTCAAAAAAACCAAAAAAGAAAAAAAAAAGAAAATGTGTCCTCTCAAAGGGAAGCCCATTTTCCAAATTTTAAAAAAGAAAAGAGGGCTTGAGAGTGACTCAGTGGTTAAGGTGCTTACCTGCAAAGCCTAAGGACCGGGGTTCGATTCCCCAGTACCCACGTAAGCCAGATGCACAAAATGGCACATGCATCTGGAGTTTGTAGTGGCTGCAGGCCCTGGCATGTTGACCCATCCTCCCTCCCTCCTTCCCCCCTTTCTCTCAAGTAAATAAATAAAATATTAAAGAACAAAAAAAAAACCCAAAACTTTTACACTATGGCAATAGGAAGTCATACTGCTAACTAGTTTGTTATCACCAAATAAAGCTAAAAATAACTTTAAACTTAATCCACTATTTCAGATGCACAGCTGTGTGAAAGCTTAAGACAGTAATGAGTTTATATGGCTTTTCACGACCACAGATTTGTTTTTAAATGCAACACTCACAAATCCCATTTCTATAAAGTATTTAGGAGTATCACTGAAATAAGCAGGTTTAGCTGCGGCACAATAAACTGTAGGTCAAATAAAAACATGAATGTTTCAAATATTTTAACCACTACTAAATGAAAGGGTAGAGAACTGATCACAAGTTCCAGTCAGACAGACTATAAACAGGATAAATAACATACAAATATTTGAGAATTACCGCCAACATTAAAAAGATGAAAGCAGATACTCCTAGGACTAGAATTTCCTTGTTCCCTTTGCTTTCCATATGCAGCTTTCGGTAATATGGTCCTATGAGATAAGTCTTTATAATAAGACATAAAAGAAAAACAGCAGCTAGTGAAAAAAGGATCTGCCCGACCAGGAGTAGTATTCGCAGTGCTTCCATGACAACGCTAGGAAAGAAAAGAGACAAAGGCACATTAGCATATTTCTCTAAAACCTACAAATAATCTTTTAATTTTTTCTTCAACATGTTATTACAAAATAAGTTATCAGAATCACATATGCTTTTTTATTTCAAAAATTAAAATGAAACCTGCGTATCACATTAATCTGAGAAATTAAATTATGTGAACCAAATGTGGCTGCTTTGGAGCAAATACATTTTCTAGGATGTAAAGAATATTGACTGATAGTTTTCATATTTCTGTGTATGCTACTGATAAAACTCCTCACTGGAATCAGCCTCACCTGTTCTTGGTAAGAAGACATTTGACCTATACCTCATACTATGGCTTCAATGTCAGAAGCATGGCTGCAGAATTTCTGCAACTATCTGAAAACAATCCTGACGCCAAGACCAACTCTGGAATTATGTCAAGTATTTAGGCATGAAGACAATGCTTTTATTTATTTATCTATTTATCTATCTATCTATCTATCTATTTATTTATTTGTGTATGTGTAGTTTTTCAAGGTAGGGTCTCGCTCTAGCCCAAGGCGACCTGGAATTCACTGTCGTCTCAGGGTGGCCTTGAACTCACGGCAATCCTCCTACCTCTCAGGTGCTGGAATTAAAGGCGTGCACCACCAAGCCAGGCTCTTTTATTTTTTTTAATTTAAAATTAATTTATTGATCTGATTCCTTTTTCTTGGTTTATTTTAAATTTATTTTAAGACAGTCTTACTATGTCTTGCCAGGCTGGCCTTGAACTCTCAATCTTCCTCCCTCAGCCTAAGGAGTTCTGGAATTATAAGTTTGTACCACCATGTCTGGCTATAAAAGTGATTCTTTACTAAGCTCTTTAGAAAATACTATTCCAGGGCTGTAGAAATTGCTCAGCCTGCTGGTCTCAGCTTGATTCCCAGTACCCACATAAAGCCAGATGCACAAAGTGGTGCATGTTTCTGGAGTTTCTTTGCAGTGGCACTAGGCTCCGGATACCCATTCCCATTAATTCTGTGTGTGTGCGTGTGTGTGCATGTGCAAGTAAGTAAGTTAATTAATTTTTTAAAAAAGAAAATACTATTCAGATTTCAGGGTATATTATGGCCTCAGCCTACAGGCTTTCACCAGAAAGACATTTCTGTACATTTGTAGTATTTTCAATAGCAAGTACGTTTAGACTCAGCCATCCACCACTCAGGCCAAAAATTCTGATGTAAAATTTTCTTTCTCAGTGGAAGAAACCCATCTAAATACCAAGAGGATCCATCATTGCATACTGGTATAAAAAAGTGATGGAAATACAAATGTCAGATTGCTGCACAGTGACATAAGGGAATAAGAACAGAATTGGACTTGATGGGATAGCAGCCACCGATGAGCACATCAGCACATGCTAAGTGGAAAATGCTACAGACATGAGGAAAGAGGGACCCTGATGGGATGGAACTTGTTCACTGTTACTGAATGAAGGTCCTATAAGCTTCCTTGCAGTCCTGACCAGGCTTCTCTCCCACCAGGTCTGGGAGGAATCCGGCTGTGGGCCAGCACTGGACTAGGCTGCTGTTCCCTTCCCCTACATGACTTCTTTCCAACCCACTCTCTACAAAGAAGAAAAGTTTTCATCAATAATCTAAGTTCACACCTTAAGAACACAGAAAAAGAAGAGCATAAAAGAATTGGCAGATGCTGGGCGTGGTGGCGCACGCCTTTAACCCCAGCACTCAGGAGGCAGAGGTAGGAGGATCACCATGAGTTCAAGGCCACCCTGGGACTACACAGTGAATTCCAGGTCAGCCTGGACTAGAGTGAGACCCTGCCTCGAAAAACAACAACAACAAAAAGAACTGGCAGGAATAAAACAGTGCCCCTACAGATCCTGAAAATATCAGAAAGTCAGTGAAGGTGAACAACAGCCAGGCGACTCAGAAGTGATACTTGAGGAAGTGGAGCAATTTCCCAAAAGCTAAACCACACTCAATGACGTGCATGCGGTAGGGACTCTGAACAGCCCTACAACTAATATGCCCCTGAGAGGAAACACAAAACCCTAACAGCTGCATAAGAGAATCCTCAAACATTTATAGAAGAAGTAACATCAATTTGATATGTTTTCCCGAAAACACAAAAGGAAAAAAGTCTTCCCAACTCATTTTATGAACCTAACATTGCAGAGCATAAGACCCGCACACACCATGAACAAAGGAGTTATTCTAGGGATACAAGACTGATTCAACTTTTGAAAATCAACATGACCCACTATGTCAACTAGCTAAGAATGAAAAACTATATAATCATACAACTAGTACAGAAAAAGCACATGAAAAAGCCTGATACCCACTTATGATAAAACCCCTCAAGAATAGAGACCAGTGTGGTAGGACTCTTGCAAGCCCAGCACCCATGAGGCTGAGGTGGGAGGATCAAGAGTTTGTGGTCAAATTAGTCTGTTAATGAGACCCTATCTTAGAAAACAAAAGCAAAACCAACTACAACCCCCCCCCAGGAAAACTTCCTCAATTCAACAAAGAAAATCTCAAAGTTCTATAGCTGAGGCATACTTAGTGGTGAAAGACTGGACACTTTCCCTGAGACCAAGAACCAGGGCAAGACATACTCTACGCAAGCCATTTGGTAACATCCTGGAACTTCAGCCAGTATGACACACAAGAGAAAAGTGAAGGCACACAAATTTAAAAGAAGTAAAGAAGCAGAGACTCAAACTGGTTTGATTTCAAGAAAGCATGTCAATTTTTTTAAGCCAGTTCCAACACTGCCGTCAGAGGTGTTGAAGTGTGAACTCTGGAAAGCCCATCTTCTCAAGGTAAGACCAAGCTGGCAATCCCACCCGCAAGTGTTTACTCTTCATCCTGTAGCATTCCCCATAGCTTTCCAACCAGGATTCCCAGCTGGGGTTCCCAGGGGATATATAGAAGTGCAACATTCACAGCTTTCTGGACCAATGGTAATTCTTCCCAGTTGACTTCTCTCCTTCCACGTGGATCAAACAAGTACAGGCTAGTTTGGGGATTGTTTGGTTGGAAGGAAAGGATCAGGGGATATGGTAGTGATGATGACAGCTCTCACACACAACACATGTGCACCTGCACACATACATCACTACTTCCCCAAACCCTCAGCACAGATGCAGTTACAGCTCCACTCCACAGGGGCGCAGCAGAGAGCAGCAGGCTCCACCCAACAGAGCCAGAATCAATCAGCCCATGG
Organism: Zapus hudsonius; assembly: GCA_004024765.1. Taxonomy (NCBI): domain Eukaryota; kingdom Metazoa; phylum Chordata; class Mammalia; order Rodentia; family Dipodidae; genus Zapus; species Zapus hudsonius. The sequence continues at coordinate 23,789 of PVHP010020012.1, forward strand.
TGGCACTAAGAGTCCACACTTGGAAGCCTGTGTAACATGAACCCTGGGAAGTATTCTGGGAAAGGTATCGTGCGGCATTTTAACAAACAAATGATCTTAAGGTCGACAGGAAAACAGAGTATCCAAGACACTCACCTCGAAGCTGGGCTTGCTCCTGCCTGTATGAGCGTCGGCATGACGGCAATGAACAGCCCCAGCTGCACGTCTTGCATCACCAGCATGCCCAGCAGCACCGTGCTGTATTCAATCTCGCCTGCTGGAGACACGACGACTCAGAACAAAGTACCTTGGTCAAAACACTGGCCCTGACATGTTCCCGAAATAATTCAGATAATCATGGCAATTTAAATGAGACTTTAAAAATCTCTCTGGAGCTCTGGTAAGGTAGGGCAGGCACATCTATAGTCCCAGCTACTGGGGAAGTTGAGGAAAAAGGATTGTTTGAGCCAGACAGATAAATATAATGAGACCCACATCAAAACATACAAATTTTTAAAAAATATTTTATGAGAGAGAGAGAGAGAGAGAGAGAGAGAGACTGGGTATGCACCAGGGACTCTTAAGGCTGCAAACAAATTAAGGACACATATGCCACTTTGTGTATCTGGCTTTACATGGGTACTGAAGAATCAAACCTAGGCCAGCAGGCTTTGCAAGCAAGTAACTTTAACCACTGAACCATCTCCCCAGTCCCAGTTATTTTTTTAAAAAAAAAATTTATTCATTTATTTGCAAGCAGAGAGAAAGAATAGAGATAGACCAAGAGAATGGGCACACGAGGGCCTCCAGCCACTGCAAACAAACTCCAGATGCACTTTGTGCACCTGTGGGTACTAGGAAATCAAACCTGGGTTGTTAGGCTTTGCAGGCAAGCACCTTAACTGCAGGGCCATCTCTCCAGTCCCCAGTCCCAGATTTTAAATTTTTTTGAGGTAGGGTTTCACTCTAGTCCAGGCTGACCTAGAAGTCACTATGTAGTCTCAGGGTGGCCTTGAACTCACATCCATCTCCTACCTTTGGCATGTGCCACCACACCTGGCTGCAGTTTTTTTAAATTTCTTTATTATCCATAATTAGATACACTTAATAAGCGAATAATATGTTGATGTCCCCAATTTCCCTCAGTTTTGTAATTTTTAAAAAACACCAGCACAGCGGGAGTTTGATTCCCCAGGACCTACATAAAACCAGAGGTCCTGGCATGCCCATTCTCTCTCTCTCTGTCTCTCTCTGCTTGCAAATAAAGAAAAAATGTAAGAAAAATCGCTAGAGTTGTTTATATAATTATAGCAAAACACATTACCAAAGACGCCATGCAAGCAAGGAGATGACATGCTTAGCTAATGGTAACTCTATCTTGTGTCCTAGAAACACAAGCGCTGCATCCTAACCCTAAGCTCCCAGAAAAGCCAGACTCGGTCATTTCTGGTCACAGGTTTCCACATTCTACATGAGCAAACTCTCCTCTCCTCTCCTCCCTTTCCCCCAGCATGTCTTTTCACATGAAGAGACTCTTCCTGACCACTACAAATCTACAGTAGTAAAAGCAGGAACTACAGAATGCATCTCCACTTTAGTGGTTACCTTTTGTTCTTACAAGCAATTACAAAACACTAGGAATGGATAAGAGGTATTAAGCATCATGTGATATGTCATGGGAGCCACTGCCAGCTTCCAAGTTTAGCTGCTATCCACAAGCCCTCTCCTCTCTGCAAAGCCTGCACCACACCACACATGGATTTATCATTTTACACTAATAACGTCCTTTGTGCTGTGTGAAAGCATGCACATTTTCAAACTCTGCACACATGATATCGTCAGACGTTGTTTTCTGCACCTTGTATTCCCGCCTCAACACCGAGATGATCTCATACTCATTTCTACAGTATTCCGTTTTCAGTGAATGTATTACTGAATATTCAGGTTGCCTGTTTTTGCTATTAAAATACTGGAGCCAGGTGTGGTGACGCACACCTTTAACCCCAGCACTCGGGAGGCAGAGGTAGGAGGATCGCCTTAATTATGAGGCCAGCCTGAGACTACACAGTGAATTCCAGCCTGGGCTAGAGTGAAACCCTACCTCAAAACAAACAAACGAAAGTAATGCTGGGCTGGGAGATGGCTCAGTGGGTAAAGTGCTTGCTGTGTAAGCGTAATAATCTAAGCCTGGATCTGCAGCACTCTTGTAAAATGCTGGGCATGGTGGCACGTTCCTGTAATCCCAGGGCTGGCAAGGCAGACAAGAGGATCCCTGGGGTTTGCTGGCCATATTGTCTAGTTCAATTGATGAGCTATAGCTGAGTTCAGCGTCACAACAAGGTGAAGGCCAATCAAGAAGACATCTGAGGTCAACCTCTAGCTCCCTCGCAAGGCACCTACACACATAGGAACAGGGACACACACACCACATACATACATATGGAAAAAAGTAATGCTGCCTTTAATATTCTTGTTTCACAAGAATTTTTTAGGATACATAATTAATTAGGGAATTTTCTGTTGTCAAATCATTCTCCAAAGTGGCTAGACCCATTTACAGCTCCATTGCACAGAAGCTCCTAGGAAATCAACATTTATACAACTAGTAGAACACTATTTTAAAATGTCTGCCACCGCTGGACAAAACAAAAACCAGCACTTAGGAGGTCAGAGCAGGAGGATTGAGACAGTGAGTCAAGCCTAGGTTACACAGTGAGACCCTATTTCAAAATATCAGCCACCACCCTACTCAAGTGTGTAGGATGAGGAACATGAAATGGCACCACAGTGATACAGTCTGTTTATTTAGAATGTCCAAGAGGTGCAGCATCTTTTCATGGTACTCGCTCAGCTATGCTGCTAGTTTCAGTTTACGTCCCTCAACAGACTCCGATGTTTTAGTAAAGCTTGAAACTTGGATTTTCAGCCACTTGGCCGGAAGAGGTGTCACTGGGGGGTGGATCTTATTTCTAGGTAACAGAGAAGTTTTTGAGCTCTGCCTGGGTCCTTGCAGCTGGCTGTGGTGCTGGCTGTTTGGTGGTGTCTCTCTGCTTTGATATATGAATGGGAGCTAGCTTTTTCTGCCATTGATGGAACTTCCCCTTGGATCTGTAAGCTGAAATAAACCCTTCCTCCAATAAACTGTGTCTAGTTTGGAAGTTCTTCCCAGCAACGTGAAGCTGACTACAACAGGTATCTTCTTCATAAGCTATGTTTTAAAAAATATTTTATTTATTTGCAAGCAGAGATACATAGAGAGAGAGAGAGAGAGAGAGAGAGAGAGAAGGAGGGAGGGAGGGAAAGAGAGAGGGAAGGAGAGAGAAAGAATTGAGAATTGGCGTACCAGGGCCTCTAGCCACTGCAAATAAACTCAGGATGCATGTGCCAATTTGTACATCTGGCTTACGTGGATACTGGGGAATTGGACCCAGGTTGTTAGGCACTGGAGGCAAGCGCCTTAACTGCTGAGCCATCTCTTCAGCCCCATAAGTTATGTTTTGCTGATTATTCCATGGTTGCTTTTTGTTTGGATTTGTAGAAATTCTTGATATGAACCCTTTGCTCACCATAGAGAGCAAATATCTCCCCCCAACATATGGTTTATTTTTAAAATGCCTTTTAATAAAAATTAAAAGTTCCGAGCTAGAGAGATGGATCAATATTTACAGACACTTGCTTGCAAAGCCTGACAGCATGGGTTCAATTCCCTAGTACCCACGTAAAGCCAGATGCACAAAGTGGCACATGCTTCTTGAGTTCATTTGTAGTGGCAGGAGGCCCTGGCGCATCCATACTCACTCCTCTCTCTCATAAATAATAAATTTTTTAATGAAAAGTTCAATGTACTGACATAAATCAATCTTCAGGGTTCTGTGTTCCATATTTTATTCTAAGGGCATGGGATCTTTTCCAACTTTCTCTCCAGTAGTTCTCAAGTTCTGCTTGGAATCCATGTAGGCTTTTCTACGGTTAAGGGAAGAGCTTAGTTTGTGCGCAGCTCTTTGGTTCACTGATTCACCATTTTCGCCCATTTCTTGCAGTGTTCTAGCCTATGGCAAGGCTCTGCTCTCTTGTCACAGCAGCATGAAGTCCTGACACCTGGGGGTTCCTCCTCATTCAGATTCACAAAGGCAATTCTTGGCTTTATGTCTTGAGGTAAATTTGATGATCCACTTGCCAAGTCCCAGGAAAACTCTACCTTGGAATAGTTGTGAGTTTATAGATTCAAGGAGAAATAACATTCTTATTTATTGAGTCTTTTAGTCCTATACTCCCAGACTCTACCAATCAAATCATCAGTAACACTGCATGATTTTTTAACCTCAAAGGTGACACATACCTTCAGAAAAATTTATTCTTAAGTTTCTTGTGCATTTTGTTGTTATTATAAATTGAAGCTTTAAATATATATATTTCTTTTGGGCTGGAGAGATGGCTCAGCAGTTCAGGCACTTGCTTGCCTTCCAAGCCTAATAACTAGAGTTCAATTCCCCAGTACTCACATAAAGCCAGATACACAAAGAGGCACATACATCTGGAGTTCGTATGCAGTAGCTAGAGAGCTAGAGGCCCTGGTATTCTCTCTCTTTCTTTCTTTCTCTCCCCAAGGGCATGGTGGTACACTCAGGAGGCAGAGGAAGGAGGATCACTGTGAGTTCGAGGTCAGCCTCAGACTACATAGAGAATTCCAGATCAGCTTGGGCTAGAGACAGACCCTACCCCAAATCCCGCCCCTCACAAAACATAGAGGCAGAGAGAGAATGGGTGTGCCAGGGCCTCTTTACAAACAAACTCCAAATGCATGCACTACTTTGTGCATCTTGCCTTACACAGGTATTGGGGAATTAAACCAGGGCCAGTAGGCTTTGCAAGCAAGCACTTTTAACTGCTGAGCTATCTCCTCAACCCTTTGAACTTTTTTTTATTTTGAGACAGTCTCCAATCCAGATAGGCTTCTAATTCAGTAGATAGCTGAGGATGACCTTGAACTTCTGATCCTCCTACCTCTACCTCCTGAATGCTGGGACTACATACCTGTTCCATCACACCTAGTTTTTATACAGTGCTAGGAATGGAACCCAAGTCTTTGTGCATGCTAGGCAAGCACTCTGACAAATGAGCCACATCCCTAGATCCTGAAGCTTTTTTTTCTAAATATATCTCCTACTTGTACTGCAGGTACATCACTTTTAACACATTATAAACATCCTATCAGAGTTCAGAGTGCAGGTTCCTTAGTCTGTCAGCTTCCTGCTCACACACACCACTAGCAGTGACTACTTCAACCTTTTATCTAGTGTTTTGATGTAGCCTTAAAAAACGCAGTATGAAAGTAAGGATTTTATTGTTTCAATTATTGGTTTAGCTTAGTATAAGTCCCCCACCCTTTCATCCCCTCCCATTCCTTCCATCCCCTTTTACAGTCTCTCAGTTCACCTGTCAGGTTTGCTTAGAGTTTAAGCTTAACTTGGTTAAGAACCGCATATGAGGGAGAATATGTAGCATTTGAATCTCTGTCCTTGTGGGAGTTTGCTAAGTATGATCTGCTCCAAATCTGCCCACTTTTCTTTAAATTTCATTGTCAGTTTTCCTTTCAGCTGAGTAGAATTCCATCGTGTAGCTATACCACAACTTTGATATCCATTCAGCCAGTGATGGGCATTTGGGTTGATTCCAATTCTTGGCTGTTATGAATTGAGCTGCTATAAACATGGTTGAACAAACGTCTCTGTGCTGAGGTGTGACATCTTGAGGGTAGATGCCTAGTAGAGGGATATCTGGGTCCATTTTTTAGCTCTACGTCCATTCTGTTCAGGAGTCTCCACACTGCTTTCCATAGTGGTTGAACGAGTTTACAATCCCACCAGCAGTGAATGAGGGTTCCTTTTTCCCCACACCCTCACAGCATCTATTGTTGTTGGATTTTTTAATCATTGCCATTCTGACTGGAGTAAGGTGGAATCTCATTGTAGTTTGTCTGTATAGAAGCTTCTAAGCTTGATGAGGTCCCACTGATTAAGGGATTGTTGCACTTCCTGGTCTACTGCAGGTTTGTTCAGGAACTTTTTCCCTACTCCTGTCTCGTGGATAATTCCTCCTATTTTTTCTTCCAGGGTTTTCAGAGTTTCAGGTCTTACATTGAGGTCCCTGATCCATTTGGAGCTGATTTTTGTGCATGGTGAGAGGAGTGGGTCTATTTTCATTTTTTACAAGTATTTATCCAATTTGTCCAGCACCATTTGTTGAAGATGCTGTCTTTACACCAGTGAACACTGTTGGCACCTTTGTCAAAGATCAAGTAACTACAGTACTCAAACTAAGAGCAGGGTCTTCAATCCTTACTTTCATACAGTAAGCTCTCAGGAAGCTGTGGGTATCGCCTGGTAAGAGGGGCCATGATTAGAATGGGAGGAAGCCTAACCCCATGAAAAATTGATCAGACCTGCATCTCCCTGTCCCAATCATTGGTTCCTTCCAATACTGAGCTATTGATCGGAGACCTATGAGGTCCCCAAAACAAGACAGGCTTCAGTCAAAGCCTTGAATACCTACCTCAGGCCAAAGGTAAGATCCTATTGCTGAAGAAACCACAGAAAGTCAATGAACAACACTGAAAGACCCTGTGAGATCAAGAATGGTAACCAGCTTCCAGTTCAAGATGGCTGACTAGCAGACACGCCACGTCCCTCGGGAAACAAGGGTCAGGGTTTTCAGCAGGGATCCAGGTCGTGGACACAAGCTACAGTCACACTCTGAGCTCCAGACACCAGGACAGGATTCTCACCACTGGAAGCCTCGATTGAGGACCAGCGCTCGCCAGAGGCAGTGAGTTGTCAGGAGTCGGCAAGCCTGGCCAGAGCAGCCTCAGCCTGCCAGCCAACAGAGGCTTTTCCTCGGCCTCTACTGGCTTCCCTCAGGTTCCCTCCCTCTGCGTGGTCCGCGCGTCTATCCCGTCCCTCCTGAGCCCTTGAGTGTCTCTCATTTTCAACTTTTTTCTTCTTTTTTTCTCCTTTTCTTTTTCTCTTGCTCCTACGTAACCCCTCCCCCCATCCTCCAGGTCTCCAGCATCTGTCCCACCCCGCCAGGTCCTTGCTAGTCCATTTCCTTGCTTAATTTTTTGTTTTTGTTTTTAGCCTGCTGACCGGGACCTGGGCTCATACGTGGCCCCTCCCCCCAGGCCTCCAGGTCTCCAGCCCGTCTGCCCCACCCCTCCAGGCCCTTGCTAATCTATATCCTTGCTTACTTTTTTTGTTTGTTTGTTTTGTTTTGTTTTGTTTTGTTTTGTTTTTGGCCTGCCAACCGAAACCTGGGCTCTTACGTAGCCCCTCCCCCCGGGCCTCCAGGTCTCCAGCACATCTGCCCCACCCCTCCAGGCCCTTGCTAATCCATTTCCTTGCTTACTTTTTTTATTTGTTTGTTTGTTTGGGCCTGCCGACCAGGACCTGGGCTCTTACAGAGCCCCTCCCCCGGGCCCCCACATCTCCAGCGCATCT
>PVHP010020013.1:0-31140 GCA_004024765.1 Zapus hudsonius
ATGTATAAAGAGGTACACCCTTCTCATTGAGAATTTTCCGTTCCCACTCTTACTTTAGCCCAGTAAGGTTAAAACCACCCCAGGGAGCTTCCTTTGCAAGGACTGCAGACTTTTCTCATCAATATTTCCTTTCCAGCAATGCTGGTCAAATGGCAGCATGTGTTCCTTGACCAATTAGAGAGATTGCAGAATAATCAATATTATTTACTTATTGTTAATTAAAAACTCCATATGGTTACTATCTTTAAAAATACAAACAACAGATTCCTCCTCTTGGCCAATCTAAGAAACATTTGTACCAGAAACATGTGCCTTGCTTTTGCCTTTTACTATAGACTTCATCCTTAAATTCGGCCCATCTTCAAGGCTTTCCCATTCTAACACAGGTCTTCTCAGAATCACAGCCTCCTCTATGGATGTTTAAAGTAGTTCCCAGCAAATGACGTTCCATTCTGTTCGTTGAACCATCACAGAAAAACAGGTGAACGAGGGCAAGATAAGTCACAGCACCAGATTGTCTGGCATCAGTGAAGACAGTGCAGAGTGCTCACCTGTCATCACAACCCCAAGTGTGCCAAGCACAGCCTCAAAGCAAGGGGGAAGGGAAACCAAAGCAGGTGATGGCTGGAGACTGTCGAGAGCTGGTCAAAGACTAGTAACAAGTGGGCAGTCTCTGGCAGTGAGTGATCTCATTGAACCTAAAGCCCAGGAACAAAATGCCCATTGGCTTGCTGTTTTTTTTTCCTTCAAAATACTATCTTTATTATATAAAAGTATATTTTAAAATCCAGTAAAAAAAACCCAGAAATATGAATGTATTTTCCTGGGCTTTCACACTTGTTGAATTTGATTTGCTTCTTATTTTCAAACAATTTACAATCTCAGCCTCATTACCAGTTTGATTATAGAAGTGCTAAGTGGCAAAGGGTTCTGTAATAACAGTATCAGAGAGAAGGAGGAGAAGATCACAATGATAAAGCTCTGAAATAAGTTGCATACAACAGGATTTATGGGCATGGGGAAGAGAAATGAAATAGAGGAAGACGGACTGAAGGAAGAGATACTCTGTGGTTATAGGCACTTGCTGGAAAGTCTGACAGCCTGGATTGGATTCCCTAGTACCCATGTACAGCCAGATGCACAAAATGACACATGCATCTGGAGTTCATTTGCAGTGGCTGGAGGCCTGGTGTGCCCCCCTCCCCTTGTAAATAAGCAATAAAATATTAAAAAAAAAAACAGAGGAAGAATGTAACTGGAAAGTTTCCCTACCTTGAACTATAGACCTTGGGTTTGGGACTTGCCCCACAGGATGGCAGATAAATCACAAGAATTCCCTTTGCAGATTGACCACTAACTGGATTAATAATCATGGCCAAACCTCTTTAATTCTAAAATTAAAAGTTTGTACTTATATTTATGCCAAGATGTTAATGCTACTCTCATTTTGGGGTAGAGAAGCTTCTCTTTTGAGATGATGACAACCACTGGGGAGACTCAAAACTCACCAAAATGTTGAGAAGAAGAGACAATGGAGTATCCAGCACTGAGACATCTCTATCATATCTTCCAAGACTCAGGGACCATTGTGGAAGAGGTGGAAAAAAGAATGTCAGAGTCAAAGGAAGGGAAGGGGTGCTTTGCCACTGTCTCCCAGACACAGTGTGGTGTGGTATTCATGACCTCACAGTGGCTGACACTACCTACACACAACCTGGGGAAATAGGGGGAAATGATGGAATCAAAAAGAAGAGATTAGTTGGAAAGAAGGGAGTCAGTGGAGGGAGGATGGGAGAGGGAGCAAGGAGGGAGGGAGGAGGAGATTGTGATCATGGTGTATTTTCTAAATGTAAGGAGGTTGCCAATAAAAAGTTTAAAAAATCAAATAAGTATAAACTATAGCTATGATTTCCAAAGGTTCTGTTTCTTAACACAAATCCAGCCACACTCAGTGCACATTCAGCCATACGGAGCACACATGTATTCTTGCAATATAGGGTTATGCAGCATCCCATGTGTGACGGTTAATATTGATTATCAACTTAAAGGATCTAGAATCATCGAGGAGACAAATCCCTGGGCATGTCCATGTCTGTAAAAGACATCCTAGATTCCCTAAGGTGAAAGTCCCACTCTAACTGTGGGTGGCACAATTCCATGGCTAATATCCTGAACTAAAAAACGAGAGAGAGAGAGAGAGAGAGAGAGAGAGAGAGAGAGAGAGAGAGAGAAAGATAGAGAGAGAGAGAGAGGGAGAGAGGGAGAGAGGAGAGAGAGAGAGAGAGAGAGAGAGAGAGAGAGAGAGAGAGAGAGAGAGCTAGCTGAGCACCATACTTCCTGACCGCAAAGGACATGGGACCAGCTGCTTCAGGCTCCACTACTGTGGTTTTTCCCACCATGCTGAACTCTTTCCCCTTGAACTGTGATAGAAAATAGCCCTTCCTCAGGTATTTTGTCACAACAACAAAGAACTTATACACTGTATGGCACCGGCAGCTGCATGGAGCTCCTTGGGTCTCTACTTACCACATTGCTTAAGATCAGAGAACAAGTGTCTTCCAAACATAAGAAAGAGATTTCATTTTTCCAAAGAACAAGCAAATCTAAATGGCCCATGGGGCAGGATGGAGATTCTGTGAGCATGTGCACACTTCTGAGGCTGGAAGTTGTTCTGAGGATTAGTGAGTGACACCATCATCCTATTCGGAAACTAACTCCACAATCTGATTCCCCTGGCAGAAGAACGCTTCAGCTCATAGATGGTAACTGGTATCTTCAGGAGACAGCGATCTGCATGGATCCTAGAAAAACCATCTTAACTGAAGGAAAGCACTGCAGAGTGGCTAGCTGTTTGGATAATATTAAACAAATAAGAATCATTTCATTGCAAAAGACCACTTTCCTTTTCTATAAAAAAAATATTTTAAAAAATATTTTATTTATTCATTTTCAAGCAGAGAGATACAGAGAGAAAGAGAGAGAGAGAGAGAGAGAGAGAGAGAGAGAGAGAGAGAGAGCGCACCAGGGCCACCACCTTGTGGGTCTGGCTTATGTGGGTCCTGGGGAATTGAACCCCGGGGCCTTAGGCACTGGAGGCAAGTGCCTTAACTGCTGAGCCATCTCTCCAGCCCCCAAAAAATCTTAAATCTTTCAGTTGTTATCAGTGACTTTGGAAAATAAAAGCCACACTTACTCTTGCTAAGCGACCATATCCCTACAGACTCTATTTCTAGAATCACAGCACCAGTAGTACAAACATTGAAAAATTTAAGGGTTTCCCCTGTTTGCATGGAATCCCCTTCGAATAACCGTTAAAAGGGTAACAAGTGAGCATGAAGACTAGCTAGAAACTAGAAAAGGACTCAGGAGACAAGTCTGAGGTTTCAGTACTCTGGAAACCGCCCTAAGTCCCACTGGGAAGGTAGAGTTCAATTCCCCAGAGGAAGCAAACTGGTACTGTCAGGGCCATACACTTGAAAGTCACAAGATGTCATCATCATCTTCAGCCCACACGGAAGGAAGCCATCCTTGTCTCTCCCGTTTGCAGAGAAGTTGAGAACTAACCAGGACAGGCCCAGGTGAGAAGCCGAGTCACCTGCAGCCAGATCCTCTGTCTCCTGTATCCAGTGCCTTCATTCCTTGTATTTAACATGTGCCTTTGGCTTTCCCCACAGAGTGTCCCCATGTCTGGTCCTTCTAGATGTAAATACAATTTTGAAAAAGCATTGACTTCAAAACATTGCTTATGTCTCTCCCTTAAAAAAATATGCCTACAGGAGTCTGGGGAGATGGCTCAACTAGTGAGGTGCTTTCTGCACTTCCAATCCCCAGCATCCACACAAAAGGCAAGTGTGTCTGAGTACCTGTAATCTCAGTGCAGGGGACACAGAGACAGGAAGGTCCCTAGGGCTTGTTAACCACCAATTTAGCTGTGCTGATGAGCTCTAAATTCAATGTGAGACCCTGTCTGAAAAAATGGGCCAGCCTGGGGCTACAGAGTGAATTCCAAGTCAACCTGGGCTAAAAGGGGTGGAGAGCAGCTAAGAAAGATACCTGACTTACCTCTGGTCTTCATATATAGGAAGACCATATATAGATGTAGATATAGATGATATAGATAGATATAGATATAATTATTACTTTTGGTTTTTGAGGTAGGGTCTCACGCTAGTCCAGGCTGACCTGGAATTCACTCTGTAGTCTCAGGGTGGCCTTGAACTCATGGCTATCCTCCTACCAATGCCTCCCCAGTGCTGGGATTAAAGGCGTGTGCCACCACGCCCGGCTTGGTCTTCACATTTTATGCACACACATGAACATGCACCTGGACACACACACAGGCAACCACAAACATATCAGCATGCACAACACACACACATCTTTATATATTTTTTAATTTAAAAAATTATTAAGGTAAAAATAAAAATAAAGATTTTTTTTAAATAGCCGAGAGTGGTGGTGCACGCCTTTAATCCCAGTACTCAGGAAGCAGAGGTAGAAGGATCGCTGTGAGTTCAAGGCCACCCTGAAACTTCATAGTGATTTGCAGGTCAGCCTGGACTAGAGAGAGACCCTACCTTTAAAAAAATGGACTTATAGCCAGGTATATTAAGGTGGCTTATGCCTGTAATGCCAGGAGGACTGCCAAGAGTTTAAGGTCAGCCTCAGCTACAGACTGACTCCAGGCCATCCTGGGCTCGAGTGAAACACCTAAAAACAACAACAAATAAAGAACATGATTAAAGTTGTGTATATTCTTCAAATAACGAGTACAATCAAAGTACATAAAATAGAGCTCTTAAGTGGAGTCAAAATAATGCTTTGATTCATTTAGGAGAGAATTAACATTCCTGCTGCAGATTTCTGGGATGTTTTGGTTTGAGAAGCCCTTTGTTTCTAAAATATTGTATTGGACTCAAAAAGGCATTAAGCTACAATTTGACCACACATCGAATTACATCGAATCACTATTACTTCCAAAGACAGTTGTCTTAACTTGAATAAATACAATTTGTTTTGGAGAAGAAAAAGAAGGAAAGAAGAAAAGCTCACAGGGGCAGCGGCATTTGATATTAAGACCTCATTTATCATGTATCCTAAATTTACTAAGTGTGATGAGATGAGGCACTCCGATGGGATTTCCCAGCTCTTCTTTATGAAGAGGCTTCCCTTGCCAACTCAAGCTGAAAGCTGCAGTTACATCTGTCCCACCCTGATAACAAAGGAACAAAAGAGCAAACCCCTCGTCCACCTAAGGTTTCCTGAATGATAACACTGTCATCAAATCTAACCAGAACACTAAAAGCATAGAAACAGTGTGGGGGAATAGGAGGTAAAATAATATCTTATTTTAAATTATATTTTCATGATTGCATAAGCCTCATTTTAAGTGGCTGCTGTCCCTTAGGAAGAAGGTTAAAGTCAAATCATTCCAGCTAACTAATAAGCAAGACATCAGCCCATCTGCCAATTATTCCACAACGGTCCCCAAGGCATCTCTCTCCCCTAAATAAATAGACCCAATGCAAGATGAATGGATGGGGCAGAGAAAGGTGAGTATCTCTGAAAAAGATGAATTAAAGAGAAATTTTGAGCTAATTACCAAATTAGTTACCAAATTGGTTTTTCTGATGCATCTTTGATAAAAGGCGTCTCATAACTAATAATGTTGTACAGCTCTTCTTTGCAGCTATTAAAAATGTAAATTTACGAGCTATTTCAAAGACTTTTGGCAAATGTTGAATGACAGTCACAGAGCTGGCAAACAATTCAAGTCAACTGCCAAGTACTTTTCAAGCACTTTCGTGAAAATCTCAAATTGTAAGGAAAAGCGAGCATTGTCTTAGTCGAGACCTCCAGGATGGTGATCTTGCTGTTCCCGTTGGCTCTTCTAATACAGATCACCCTCAACATCTGTGATTTCATTGTCACACGTTGCCTCCATCTCAATAAGGAAGGGAAATGACCAACATTTATCTCATTAAGAAATCACACCTTGCAGGTGATCCTCTCTGAAGAACAAGTTAATAGACCATGGAATGCATTTTGAAATAATCTATATATTTTGTGTGAACTGTTTTAGTTAAATAAAGGTAAATGGTTATTTTTTTTAAAAAAAAAGAAATCTCTTCTTGTATTTAATGTATTTCTACTAGTCATTTTTGAACCTTTTTTTAAAAAAAGTATTTCACATTTTCTTCTTTTAAAAATATTTATTTACTTGCAAGCAAAGAGAAAAATAGAAGAGAGGCAGACAGAGAGAATGCATTGCTGGCTACTGCAAATGAACTTCAAATGTATGCACCACTTTGTGCATGTGGCTTTATGTGGGCACTGGGGAGTTGATCCTCGGTTCTTGGGCTTTGCAGGCCAGCACCTTAACCTCAAAGCCATCTCTCCAGCCCCTCAACCTTTTTTTTTTAATTTGAACTATCCTAATTTTTAAAACCTATATAAGCTTTTCTATTATTTGAGTTACCTTTGGACACTCTCCAGTTTTAGTCTATAGCTCTTAAAGTGCATTGGACATTCACACACATACACACAATACAAACTGCAGTCAAGATATGGTACAGACATTTTTAAACAATGGCAGTGACAGGATGATTCATATTTTGCCAATGAGAGATTTTTCTCCTGTTCTTTAATCTATTATGCTGAGCCCATCCCATATTGGCATTGCAAATGGCTTCATACTTCTCCATGTAGAATCTGTATTCCCTGTTTGCAAAGCTAATTTTATTGCTAGTTTTTGAAGTCTCTCCTGGTTGGAGCATCAAGCACAAATCTAATGAAGATATGCCAGATTCCTTTTTCCCAGGACATATTAAATCAAGTGGCTCCAAAGCCAGGCCCACTGAAGAACTAGAGCTAATGGCGTATGTAGGTTGAGATCTCAAGTGACTTCTTTAAGTATTTGGACAGCATGGAGATGACCATTTCCTTTACAAAATATTAAGTGAGTCAAACATAAGAATTAATAAATATTCTCTAGCATTTTGGCACACGCCTTTAATAATCTCAGCAGTTGGGAGGCTGAGTTAGGAGGATTGCTGTGAGTTTGAGGCCAGCCTGGGCTACAGTGAGATCCTGCCTGGCAAAGAAAATGAAATAATAATGCAAAGACTTATTCTTCTCTAGATGGTTGAGCATCCTTGATATGTTTGTCTGATTTGCGTTACTGTTCCATAGAGGTATACTCTCTTCTAATGTCAATTTTACAGATGAAATATGTGCTTTATGTTCAATATTATCTATGATTCAGTTGACTTTTGATATCTATAAATCACATAATATTCTAGACTAATTTTAATTTTAATTTTATTCTAGATAATAAATATAAGTGAGATGGGGTGTAGCCAGAGAGATACATTTTTTTCTCTAACTCTCTCACTACCTCTTAGCTTCTTTAAGCTCTGGCCCATTTTCAATTTCCCTAAAAAAAATAAAAATAAAAAACAAAAAACCTTTTCATGTTTCCCTCCATTCCCAAGCTCAGCTTCCCAACTGGGCTCCCAGGCCATGTAAATGTACCCAGCCCCTCCCTTGCTTGATGAGCTCCCCCAAATAAATGTAGTGATTTGTAATCTGTCCTTGTCAGTCTATTTATGCAAATTCTCTGTTAAAAACAGGGAAAAGCCCCAAAATTGGGGTTTGTGAGCTTTTCCCAAACTCAATGCCCCATTTTAAAACCAGTAAAATTTCATGGATACTTCTTAACAAGTTATATATGTTTTAACATTTTTCTCATTTATAATTTAAGAAGAAGAAGTCAATAAATACTACCATAACACCTTGATCTACCAGGACATTTTAGAGAAAGGTTTTGTTGCTATTTATTTTTGGCTAACCAAGTAAGTACATCATTCTGCAGCATTGAGACACAGAGAAAAAGTATGTAAAGAAGGAGGAGAGGTCAAGTTTTAACTGAGGCTGCAATCAGACCACACTAGTCCATCAGGTCTCAATGGGTCACAGATGTCCTGATCACTATGTTCTCGTAAGCCCATAAGATCCATTAAAAAAAAAAATGTTTGTTTGCAGGTATCAGTTAATTTTATTTTATTTTGTATTTGGTCTTGTTTTGAGACAAATCTTTCTATGTATCCTAAGTTGGCCTAGAACTCACTATGTAATCTAGGCTGACCTCAGATGTGAGATCCTTCTGCCTCTGCCTCTGCCTCCAGAGAGCTAGTATCACAGGGCAGACACAGCCTGGCAAGTGTGTCCAAAAACAACCATCATTTATTATAAGAATCCTTGACAGGCGTGGTGACACATGCCTTTCATCTCAGCATCCCAGCACTCAGAGGCAGAGGTAGGAGGATTGCTATGAGATTACATGGTGAATTCCAGGTCATCCTGGGCTGGGCTAGAGTGAGACTATCTCAAAAGAGAGAGAGAGAGAGAGAGAGAGAGAATCCTTGCTTTGGAATAACTTTTCTCTGTTAAAATGTGTTTACAAATTAATGGCAAGTGATATATGAAATGCTCTTATTTGTATGCTAAATGTGCCTATAACTTTTCTAATTTCTCAGAAGCCAGCCTTTTACTTCAAGTTTCCTAAGTCCACTCAAGCATGGTGACACCAGATTCAAGTAGGTTTGTGGATGCTGAGTTACATTAACAGCACACAGCCACATGTCATTCCAAGGCTCTAATCTACACTGACTGAGTTGACTGAGCACTTCAGTCTCCTATTGAGATTGTGCACGCTGGGTCCACATAGGAAAAGCAGTGGCTTAGATGGAATTTGAGAGGCATCTGGAACCTGCAGGCTAGTGAAACATTTATCTTCATCATAGAAACAATGAACAAACACAATGGACAGACACTCCACAAACAGCATCCTTCACATCTGTCCCGAAATCCGCTTCAAATCCAACACGTCATTTTCGTACCACAGGGCTGAATTCTGAATTAAGCTCCAAATAAAAACTGATAGTTGTTGCAACATACATTTGCAACCTTCCTTGAAACCTCTAACATGATGGCAATTCCCCCTTCATTCAACTGCACCCTTTGAACATGGCTACTTGATTTGCTGGATACCACCCTGTAATTTTTTTCTTTATTAAATATATATTTATTTATTTATTTATTTATTTATTTATTTATTTATTTATTTATTTGCAAGCAAAGAAAGTGAGAGACAGAGAGAGAAAGAATGGGTGTAGCAGGGCCTCTTGCCACAGCAAATAAACTCAGATGCATGTATCACTTTATGTATCTGGCTTTACATATGTACTAGGGAATCAAAACCCAGGCTGTGGGCTGAAGAGATGGCTTAGCGGTTAAGGTGTTTGCCTGCAATGCAGAAGGACCAGAGTTTGATTCCCCAGGGCCCATATAAAGCCAGATGCACAAGAGAGTGTATGTGTCATTTGAAGTGGCTGGAGCCCCCCCCCTAATAAACAAACAAAACATTTTTTAAAAAAACCCAGGCTGTCAGGCTTTGCAAGCAAGTACCTTAACCACTGAGCATCACTCCAGCTCCCCCTCCATCCTGTATTTTTTTCCTTTTTGTTTGATCCTGTAACTTTTTAATGTGCCAACTTCACTAGTAAATATCATGAAATGGTCACCTCTACATTTCAGAGCTCCCAGTGTCTAACACAGCTCCTGGCACAAAATGCTTGTTGGATGAATGAAAGCTAAGAAACTTCTCTCCATTTTTTAGGCAGACTCTCTAAGAAGAGCCAGATACACGTGTGATGAATGGATGACCATCAGTCACCTATTTTAATACCGCTCCCAGGGTAGTGAACAACTAAAATACCAAATGGACAAGTCAGAATACACATCATACACCACCATATTTTTGTCATTTTTAGCATCAACAAAACTTTGACATCACCATACATAACAATTTGATACTACGTTATAAGCAAAAAGATCGATCATTACATCCAGTCACCATTTCCAAGTGAATCCTCTAATTTGTTTCTTCTATAAAAGGTCTATTTCTATGTTTTAAAATTTTTCAGGGTTGGAGAGATTGCTCAGCAGTTAAGGTGCTTGCTTACAATGCCTAATGGCCTGAGTTCAATTCCCCATTATCCATGTAAACCCAGATGCACAAAGTAGCACATTGGTCTGGAGTTAGTTTGCAGCAGCAAGAGACCCTGGCATACTCATTCTCTCTCTTTCCCTCTCTCTCTCTCTTTCTCTCTCTCTCTCTCTCTCTCTCTCTCTCTCTCTCTCTCTCTCTCTCTCTCCCTCCTCCTTTCTCTTTCTCTCTCCCTGCAAATAAATAAATAAAAATATTTTTAAAATTTCAACAAAAATATTTCTATTTTCTATATATCTCTCAAGAAAGAATTGTATTTATTTTTACCAGAAACAATAGGCTAACAGGAATTGCTTTTTAATTCTTGAAAGTGGCAATATGTCGTACCATTACACACAGATGAAAGAAAATAGCTATGAGTTACCTGGAGACATGAGATCTTCCTTAGCCCTTGGTAACCTGATACAATGCCAGAGCCCCTGAGACAGGAGCTTTTGGCTCAGTTCTGGTAATGGTAGCTCCTAGACAGGGCAGGCACCAAGTTCGGTAGAGATCAAGTTCTGCAAAGTCAGTCAAGATAACCAAAGAATATTCTGAGCTCAGAATGGAATTATTACTAGAAGTATAACTCACCGTTAAGGATTAGTTCCATGGACCTGGAGACAGAATTACTAAAATGACAGGCAAACATAGATGTCATCTACTCCCTGTTACCTGTGATATCATGATGACACTGAATGCCCACAGATCATAACTAAGAAGGATATGAATCCCCACCCACAGGTGACTAAGAAAGGTACTTAAAGCCAGGTGTGGTGGCACATGACTTTAGCCCCAGCACTCAGGAGGCAGAGGTAGGAGGATCTCCATGAGTTTGAGGCCACCCTGAGACTACATAGTGAATTCCAAATCAGCCCAGACTACAGTGAGACCCTACCTCAAAAAAAAAAAAAAAACAAAAAAAAAAACATGTTATACTTCAGCTATTCACATCATGGAGAAGTAAAAATATATCCCCAAATATACAAGTCAAAAGAGAGAGAGAGAGAGACACAGAGAGAGACAGACAGAGAGAGAATCACTTACTTTCCAGGACACCAGTGACAATGAAGAAGATGCACCATTACCCAACTTCAAGCAAGTGCAGGTATTGCCCATATCCAACGTGAGGTCGCTTACACAGATGCCTTCCTGCAATCTCCCTCCAGCCCTTTCCTTGTCCTAATCAAGGCCTTGGAAAAGTGGCTTATCTCTAAGATTTCTAATTTCTCACCTCTAAGTCCTCTGCTCCTATCTGGCTCCATCCCAAACACTGCAAAAAGCCACCCTTTCCAAGGTTTCCAATAACCAACACTCAGCCAAATCGCACTACATCTTCCCTGGATTCATTTTATTTCTTCCCTCCAAAGAGCCAGCCAGCAGAGCCCACTATTATGAATAACTCCAGCTTCTTGATTCCTCATCATCCTGCTCTTCCAGACATAACCCCATCCTCCCTGCTATTTCTGTCCATTTCCTCTGCTGGCTGCTAGATTTCTGCTAGCCAGCTTTGCTCTGTTCCAGTTAGCACTCAAATGTTCCTTCTAAATGGCTGTCCTCATGATTGCCTGTGCTCTCATCTCCATCGAAAATATCCCTGAACTCAAAATTTCCTGCAAGATGGTCCAGAGGCATGGCACCCATCAGTAACAACACACTTGGGCCAGGAAGACTAGGCTGAGTACTAGGATATCCAGGATCCCCTGCCACAAGGACTAATACAGACAGCCCACGGAGGAGGATATCCAACTGATCAGGGAGGGGGAGGGGGGGAATTTGGGGAAGTTGGGATAACAACTCATGGTTTGCCCACTAAATAATGTAACTCATTATGGACAATAAATTTATATTTAAATTAAAAAAATTTTCCTGCAATAAGTCAATCTAATCAAAGTTTTGATGTGCTAAAAAGGTCTGATTATCAGTTCATAATCCATGGTAACCAAGCTTTGTTGACATAAAAGAAGGAAAAGGAGACACAGTTTGTGCTATCAAGGAACTTGAATTTTTTTTTTACTGGTAACGAAAAACGTATTAGAAATGCCCGGTCATCAGGATATGTATCATGGCAGTCCATACACCTTTAAAAATTATTTTTGTTTAGTTATTTGAAAGCAGAGAGAGATCAAAAAGAGGCAGAGAGAATGGGCATGCCAGGGCCTCCAGCCACTGCAGACAAACTCCAGATACATGTGCCCCTTTGTGCATCTGGCTTCCATGGGCACTGGGGGAATCAAGCTCAGGTGGTTAGGCTTTGCAGGCAAGTGCCTTAACCATTATGCAATCTCTCCAGTCCACATACACTTTTTATTTTGTTAGAATGCACATTAAAAAGTAAGGTTTTGTTTCAGAATTTTGACTTCCTGCTACTTTTGAAAACAGATCAGGCAACATTGTGGTGGCATTACCACCAGACAGCGAGGAAAAGCTAACATCAGTGGTTCCCTTTGGCCAAGCATCTGTTCTCCACGTAGTAGTGGCCATTTATCTTGGCCAGATTACAAGCATGCCCCATCACTTCCAGCTCTTACATGGGTACTGGGCCTCAGAACTTTATATACCCTGTGCCATCTCCCAGCCCAAATGTTTAACATTTTAAATAAACTATTCTCTATACTTTTAAAATATTTTCATTTCCTTATTTGAGAGACAGAGAGTAAAAGAGAGAGAATGGGCATGCCAGAGTCTCTTGTCACTGCAAACAAAGTCCACCACTCTGCATGAAGCTGGCTTTATCAGGTGCTGGGGAACCAGGCTGAGGCAAGCAGCCTTTGCAAGCCAGGGCCTTTGACCACCCAGCCTCCTCTCCAGCCCCTCTCTGCACTTTCTTGCTACTATCTCAAGGCTGTAGTGTTGTAACTAACAAATATTTAGAATAATTTCAATTGCACTGACTTCTGGCATCAACTGATAATTTATATATGACAATCATCGTATGCCCTTTGTAAGGCTGGAAAGCAGAGGTGTATTTAAACTTGCATAACATCATGCAGTCTTTAAGAAGCATGCTCCGTGGTACTGGCAAAGACACCAGGGAATCAGCCTTCAGTCAGCTCCGAGCTACAGAACTTCTAGCAGACGCAGTCCATTGTGCACACTAATCTCATTAAAGTCGGAGTTTTTCTTTCTCTTCTTCCTCTTTTTGTAGTATTTCATTTACCTTTTTTTAAGTATATCAAGTAAAATTTTTGTGTTCTTTGAAGTGTCTTTCTCTAAGTGACTAAATTATTTGATTAAAGTTTTTTGACTAAATAACTAGGGAGAGAAAAAAAATTTTTTTTTTGCACTTCAGTGGCTGTGCTATTTCCTTTTTTTTTTTTTAATTTATTGTCCATAATGAGTTACAACATTTAGTGGGCAAACAATGAGTTGTTCTCCCCAATTCCCCGCTGCCCTCCCCTCCCCCCTCCACTGGATAACCTCCTCCATGGGTCGTCTGGATCAGTCCTTGTGACAGGGGACCATGGATAGCCTAGTATTCAGCCAGGTTCTCCTGGCCATGCCTCTGGATAATCTCCTCCACCATGGCTCTTACAATCTTTCCGCCCCCTCAGAAAATTTTTTTAATAAAGAGAGATAATGAGCATGCCTGGGCCTACTGCTACTGCATATTAATTCTAGACAGATGTGCTACACTGTGTATCACTGTTTTAAAAGGGTCTGTGGGGATTCTAACATGGGCTATCAGGCTTTGCAAGCAAGCGCCTTTAACTGCTGAGGCATCTCCCCAGCCCCAAGAGAGAGAAATTTTAATAAGAGAAAAGAAATTTAGTATCCCAAAGTTCAACAAGGTATCTGCCTCTAAAACAGTGTCTATTATGTTGGTAATTTTTAAAAGCAAAACATACACTGTTTACTATGAGATTATGTCTCAACAAAGGAGGAGGATGTTTTGGGGGTAAATATATAATCAAATACTATTATAAACATGTGTTCTGTGTTAATAAACTAGAATGTACATTACTATGATAGGTTTAAATTGAACTTAAGTCTTCATACAAAACCAATCTAAGTCCCATAAAGAAGGGACCTCATTTCCTGCTGTTACCTTCCAAGTTCCTTCTCAAAAAGTCAATTTGTTGAATTTCTCTGTTATTTGTGAGACACATCTAGTAGGTGCCAGCACATTCCTACAGAGCAATCTAGGCTGAGAGACCTGTCTGCCTGGGACTTGGGTTGGGGGGGCAGTGCACATGCGGATAGCCTTTGTGAACCTCCCCAGGAGGCCTAGGGAAAGGTGCATTATGGGAGGCTGACCAGGATGAAGACGGAGAGAGCTGGGGCCATCTGGGTTAGAATATGGATGGGGAGTTTGTGAAATGGGGTGTGGAGTTGATGTTTGAGTGCAGAAAAAATTTGTCGAATTTGATATTTGAATTGATTTCTCTACAGTTTTTGGTCACTTTTATGAAATGGCTCACTCCTCTTTTCATTTCCAATCAAACTCTTATTTCTTTTTTAAAAAACTTTTTATTGATGCTTCCATAATCATAGACCATAAACTATTATGATTCCCTCCCCACCGTCCCCCATATTTCTTCCCCCTCTCAATTAGTCTCTGATTTGTTTCAGTGTCATCATCTTTTCCTCCCATTATGTGTAGGTATCATCAGGCACTGCAAAGTCATGAATATCAAGGCCATTTTATGTCTGGAAGTTTGCGTTGTAAGCAGTTCTACCCTTCCTTGGCTCTTACAATCTTTCTGCCACTTCTTCCACAAAAGACCCTGAGTGTCGGGAAGTGTGATAGAGATGTCCCAGTGCTGAACACTCCATTGTCCTTTCTTCTCAGCACTATGGTGTCTTCTGCATTATCCCAGTAGACATCCTGCAAAGCTGGATTTTTTTAAAAAGAAAACAATCCTAACATGTATTACTTTTATATAAATTCAGGTACTAACAGGAGAAATCTTTCCTTCCTCTGCAGCCCCATTGTATTGGTCATATTAAGGTCTCCAATCCAGCAACACAGCTCCTTCCCACCAGGATGGAAAAATACAATGAGGGGAACATGGCTACGCTTTCAGGATTCATCCTTGCATCATCCAACCAATGAAAAGTGAGATGAAGTCTGCCCCAAAATAAGCAAAGGTTTTATTACAGCAAATCAACTCTTAATTCCCTCAAGGTTAAGTGAGTTAGAGTGTCAGCCAGACTGATAGGAGTGGAGGAATTTATATCTTTAGTTTTAAATTTCTCTATCATAGTTAATTCACTATGAACAAAATATACCCTGAATTTCCAAATACAGTCAGTGCCTAGCAGCAGATATGGGCCAGCTTCCTGGAGCACAAGACTTGGACCCCAAGACTCCCCCAAATGAGACACCTAACATATCTTTGAGCCATTCTGAGTCAGGGTGTTCTCACTGTGAATAGTGACAGGCTTGAACTAGACCTCCTCCCAGATGGAAAATGCAATTTTCTTAGAATTGAGTATCACATAAGAAATGTAAAAATTAACAATGAGAAAAAACAGATTTTAGTAGAAATACTCCATTTAGTCTGCAACCTAATAGAGGATTCAATTCAGAAAGAACAGGAACTATATTATTGAATGTGACAGAAATATTATTTATAAATTTATTTTTAGAATTAAATAGACATAAATACATAACCAACAACACTGATAAACAATACTGATAAATTAATAATTTTCCTACTTTCCTTTTCTTGGTAAGGAAATACACACACATTTGTAGATGCAACCTTGCTGAATTCTCTGTGGAACAGTGTCAAGGCTGTTTTGTTTTGTTTTGGTTTGGTTTGGTTTGGTTTGTTTATTGAGGTAGGGTCTCACTCTAGTCCAGGTTGACCTGGAATTTACTATGTAGGCTATGGGTGGCCTGAAACTCACAGTTATCCTTCTAAATCTGCCTCCTGAGTACTGGGACTAAAGGTGTTTGTCACTATGCCTGACTCAAGGCTTTTCTGTGGAAGGTATATGTTAATATAAAATTACACAAGTAGGACAAATATTTAGAAGCTTGGGAAGTGGGACCCTACCTCAGAAAAGAAGAAAGAGAGAGAAAGAGAAAGAAAAAGAAAATAAAGAAAGAGAGAGAGAGAAAGAGAGAGAGAGAGAGAGAGAGAGAGGAAGGGAAATGGAAATGGGAGAGATGAAGAAAGTCATGCCAGGGCTACTAGCATAAAACAATGCTGGTTTTCTAATTTTGTTTTCTTTTGCATTTTATTTGTGTGTGTTTATATGTGTTTGGTTGCACATGTGTGTTCAACTATATGGGCACACATGTGCATATGTGTATAGGCTAGAGATTGATGTCAAATGTTCTTTTTTAGTCTTTGTCCATCTTGTTTTTTGAGATAGGGTCTCTCACAAAACCTGTAGGTCAACAATTTGGCTAGACTACCTGGCTAGCATGTGTGGAAACCCTCCTGGGTCAGCTTCCCCAGCACTGGGATCACAGGCACATGCCCCTGCCTAGCTGTCCCGTGGGTGCTGGGATCCGAACTCAGAGCCTCATACTCTTACAGCAGGTACTCCTCCACTGAGCCGTCTTCCCAGCCCAGCACTGGAGTATTCAGGCATGACTTTTTTATTATTGTTAATATTTTCAAACGTACTTAATTTTAAGAAAGCTTTATCTAAGCATCTTCTTTCTTTATAAATTCTAAGTGAAAAGCTATGGCTCAAATCACAATTCCTAAGACATATTTATAGGTAACAAGATAGCAAACACAGAGTAAATACAAAGGTTTACTTATATACATCAAGAAAGTGATTCATTCATGAGTTATAAATACTTGCATATATTTCAGGAAGTCCATTCCTTATAAAGACAGTGTCTGGTCTTAGTTAATTTTTTTTTTTTTTTTTTGGTTTTTCAAGGTAAGGTCTTGCTCTAGTCCAGGCTGACCTGGAATTCACTATGTAGTCTCAGGGTGGCCTTGAACTCATGGCAATCCTCCTGCCTCTGCCTCCCGATTGCTGGGATTAAAGGCGTGCGCCACCACACCTGGCTCAGTGTCTGGTCTTAGAACATGATGGCCCAAGCATGATGTTCTGGTGAGCTGGCAACTTCAGTTTCCTATAGGGGACTAGAAGACTTGTAGAGCAAAGTCTTTTCGATCTTCTCGCAGCCTCCTGTCTCTTGCACCATGGAGATTCATATAAACATTAGAATGTCTGGGCTGGAGAGATGGCTCAGTGGTTAAAGGCACTTGCCTACAGAGCCTGCTGGCCCAGGTTCGATTCCCTGGTAACCCATGTAAACCCAGATGCACAAAGTGGTGCATGCATCTGGAATTCGTGCAGTGACAGAAGACCCTGCCATGCCCATACTCACACTATTTCTGCCTCTCTCACAAATAGAAATTAATTTTTTTAAATTAGAATTCTTCTCTCATAGAAACCAAACTTTCCCCCTTAAAACAAGCTATAAAACTCCCTGGGCTATGTAGTCGAGGATGAACTTGAACTTCTGATCATCTTTTCTCCTCCTCCCAAGTGCTGGGATTACAGCTATGTCCCAGTTTATGTCATCCTGGAGATCAAACTCAAGGCTCTCTGCCTGAGCAAACACATTACCAAATGAGCTACATATCCAGCCCCATTATAGCACAGAGAATATTCAATACTATAAAAGTTACCTTCTGTACACCAATCTTATTACAGAATGTTTTAGAATAAAATGTAAAAATAGCTACCATTTATTCAGTGTTAACCGAAGAACAGATGCTTTACATAAATCTTTTCATTAATACTTAATAATGAGCCCATGGAATCCATTCTGTTGGCCTCGTGTCATTGATAGAGCCTGAGCTATAGATGCAGTGTATAATTTGACTAATGTCTCACCACTAGAAAGAGACAGAGCTGGGATTTGCACCAGGATCATTTTTTTGTTTGATTGTATGTTTTGTTTTGGTTTTTCAAGGTAGGATCTTGCTCTAACCCAAACTGCCCTGGAATTCACTATGTAGTCTCAGGGTGGCCTCAAACTCCCGGCGATCCTCCTACCTCTGCCTCCTGAGTGCTGGGACTAAATAAAGGCACCTGCCACCATGCCCAGCTGCACCAAGGTCTTTTAGTGCCACTCGACACTCCCTGCTGGCTGCACCCAAGCTTACTTGGCATTCCCCACTATCTTGTCCCTGAAGAGATGCTGACCACCTTGCATTGGCCAGAGAGGGTTCTGGGTAATTCATGAGAGAACAGAACTAAACCAAGGGCATGAGAAGTGCAAAGGAGAAGATATGCCCTGTCAAAGATTCTTATTATGGGGATTTAGGAGAGGAAAAATCAGTCCTCCTACTCTGTGTTTTTGTGGGGTTTACATCATTGCTTCTCACATCCCACTGATTCAGCAGAAACAGCTGCTCTGCTGTCCCAGGCACGAGGCCATAACTCCATTCCAAAGAACACACTCCATGCCATTATTAGTTATTAGTAATAAATGCTACAACTCCCACCTGATAATGAACACCTGTGAGAAAAGGGGAAGAAGGAAGTGAACACAGGAGTACTCCAAATGCATCTCTACCCTAGTGACTTCATTCTCATTTTTTTCAAATAAATTTATTAAGATCCTTTCTTGTTCTGATAGAACATGAACCATTACAATTTAGTCATTAAACCTAGCATGGTGGCTCATGCCTATGATCCCAGCACCGAGGCCGAGACAGGAGGATCACATGCGTTTGAGGCCAGCCTGCACTACAGAGTGAGTTCCAAGTCAGTCTGGCCTAGAGGAAACTCTGCCTCACAGGAAAGGAAAGGGAAAGGGAAAAGGGAAAAGGGAAAAGGGAAAAGGGGAAAGGGGAAAGGGGAAAGGGGAAAGGGGAAAAAGAAAGAAAGAAAGGAAGGAAGGAAGGAAGGAAGGAAGGAAGGAAGGAAGGAAGGAAGGAAGGAAGGAAGGAAGGAAGGAAGGAAGGAAGAAAGAAAGAAAGAAAGAAAGAAAGAAAGAAAGAAAGAAAGAAAGAAAGAAAACCAGAATAATTGACATTAAACCGACTTCAAAACAAAATTGTATGTCTTCTTTGACTCAGAGTAGTCCAAAAATATAAATTAAAAAATCTTAATTTAGAATGTAAAAGAATCATAAATACTTAAAAGTAATTTATACATAACTGGCATCAATCTAATTACCAAAACCCACTACCATACGATGCTAAGACACAAGACATACGTGCCTCTCATGCACCAAGCAACACCCAGGCTTTGAGGGTTGTCCATGCCTACACAGGGACATTTCATTCATTAGATGATAAGGAATTTCTCACTAGCCTATATTTACTTCAGAAACAAAACCCATCAACACACATGGATTCAGACATACTTACAAATACACACAATACATTTTTTAATTTTATACTCATAAAGCATAACTTGATGGCTAATTATTGACTTAAATGAGTGTTTTAACTCTCCCAGCAAACAAAAATCTCAGAGCTTTCTCCCTAAAAGGTAATGAAGATCCTGAACCAGATTCCAGAAAATCCAGAAATTTTACTGAATACCATTACACTGTTTTTAATGTACATGCCACTTTCATGCTAAAAACAATTGTCAACCAGTATTCATAAATAATGTACTTCTTCATTTTTAAGAATGAACCAATTTTTCAAACAATTTTTTAAAATCTAATATGAACAAATATTGATATTTTTACACAATTATCAAAAACAAGTATAGCTGGGCATGGTGGTGTACATCTTTAATCCCAGCACATGGGAGGCAGAGGTAAGAGGACCAATATGACTTCGAGGCCACTCTGAGACTACATAGTGAATAGTGAATTCCAGGTCATACCCTACCTCAAAAAAAAAAGTATAATTATTATTTTGTATGTTTTGTCTGATTTTATTTTATGCATATTCAAAAGTAAATGATAACATTTAAGTTAGAAAGCAAATAATATTTAACTGAAAGGATCCTTTGTAGAAGTGACTTTTACCTTTATTTACATGGGGTTAAAAATGTTTTCTCTGTACCTGTTTCATACTGTATGTGTAATGATGGGGAGTTGCTAGGGACTTTTGATTAAATATTTAGAAATACAATGTTGATGTGAGAAGTTAAATTTTAAAAAAAAAGCTTGCAGTGTATGTTAGCTAGCTCCCTCATACAATGATCTTGTATTGTACATACACCTTTAAATGTGAGCATGTGCTTGGTCCTTCACCTAACAGCTTTGAAAGCCTATCTTAAACGTCTAAGAGAAAAGTAATTGCATAGTTGTTCCTCTTGCCTGGTTAATTTAAGCAGGGGTTCAATATTTTAAAGGACTTAGCTTCTCCTTAGATATATTTCAAAAATATAACCTGAGATGAAAATGTATCCAAGGGCTATAAGGGATTATAGAATTAACAAAAGAAAGTGATATTGTGAGAATCAGCAATCTTTGGAGTCACAGAGCCATTTCCATTTATTCCCACCCAAGGAACTAGAGGAAATAAGCCTGATATCCTTCACAAATTAGCCCTTACAGAGACCTGGAGGGATGCAGCTGCAGCCTTGGTTGAACCACAATCAGCAGTGAGTGAGGAGCATCCCCAGATGAGAGGAGGGGCAACTGCACAGGAGCTAGCAATGCAAGAGTCCTTAGTTTTCCTTGAGTTGGTCCAGGACATGACCCTGTAAAGTCACCTCACATACTACATTTGGCAAAGAGAAAACCTTATGTCTGAACTTTAAATTTCTGGACTGACAAGCTGTCGAATAGTAAAACATGATTTAATTTACACCAGCTTTTCTCTGAAGACAGTGTGCCCAAATTCTGTGACATTGATTCTTAACACAATGGTCCCTTAGAGATTTGCTTTGAAGTGAAACCATGCATTTTAATTGTAAGGTCGTGTTTTGATTGATGGTCAGTGACTAATACCTCTCAAAGCATGGCCCTTACTCTAAAACAGACTTAATTTCAGGTTTTCTTGTAGTCACAACCACTAGCTTTGCGAAATGACTTCTTGTCAAGTGGCCTGTGTTTTAAGTCATTAATTTCAGATAGTCGCCTCGGGCTACCAAACCCTGGTCTTGTCAGCTTGAACACAGAGACACTGAATCTGACTGACAAGTAAAGCTATTTAAGAATCCGATGCACAAAGCATTTCATCTTGTTAGTTTCAAGGGAAATATAATGCAGGATTGGGTGGATTCCCATTGCTTTCACGCGTATCACTTAGAACTTTCCTTTTTTTGTATCCCCTTCAGTTGACATGAAAAGGAATGTCTCACCAGCCCTTTGGCCCTTCCACACACCACATCCAATTATTCAGAAAATGAATGTTTTCTACCAGAGGATCAGGTCTGAGGTGTCACTTGACACTGAAATAAAAGGAGGAAGAAAAGCTTTTCAGAGCAATTGGTATGGATGCCTTGGCATCACATCCTGTTGGTTTAGAGTACCTAGTTAATAGGAAGTTCCATAAAAAACTTAGTGCAGCTGAAACCCAACCTTCACTGGCCAAATTTTTCCAGTTCAGTTTCAAGTGCACTTGAAACAAGTGGTGTATTAAAAATCCATATGAAAACCTGCATGTTAATGAGGGATGCAAATCCAATGTGTAGATGGAATCCAAATAATATAGGTGTGGTGGTTTGATTCAGGTGTCCCCCATAAACTTATATGTTCTGAATGCTTGATCCCAGCTGATGGCAATTTGGGAGTTGGAACCTTGGAGGTATGTTGTTGGGGGCGGGCATATGGGTGTTACCACCAGCTTCCTCTTGCCAGTGTTTGGCACACTCTCCTGTTGCTGTTGTCCACCTGTTGGCCAGGAGGTGATGTCCAGCCTCTGCTCATACCATGGTTTTCCCTGCCATCATGGAGCTTCCTCAAGTGTGTAAGCCAAAATAAACCCATTCCTTCCACCAGCTGCTTTTGGTAAGGCTCTTTGTCGAAGCATTGAGAAAGCTGGCTGCAACAATAGATTTCTAAGTGACTAATACATGAGCATATGTCAGAAGAGAGCCAACTCAGTAATAATAGACCATGAAAAAATACACAGATCTCACTTTTGCTATGTTGGTTTAGCTTTTATTTTTATTTTTTCAAAATATTTTATTTATTTATTTGTAAGGAGAGAGAGAGAGACAGAGACAGAGAGAATGAGAGTATGGGCGCACCAGAGTCTATAGTCACTGCAAATGAACTCAAGATGCATGTGCCTACCACAGGAATCAAACCAGGATCCCCAGGCTCTGGAGGCAACTGCCCCAACTGCTGAACCATCTCTCCAGCCAGAGCTTTTATTTTTTATGATAGGCCAAACTAAAGACTAGAGTCTTACAGAACATGCCCATTAAAGACCCCGATATGATACATGTAGCATTCTGAGATTGTTTTTTACTTCTTTTTTTAGAACTTTTTATTGATAACATCCATAATTTTAGACAATAACCCAGGATAATTCCCTCCCCACCCCCACTTTCCCCCTCTCAAATCCACATTCCATCATATCCCCTCTCGCCCACTTTTTCAGTGAAGCATTTTTGTAAGCTTAGTGTGGTGGTTCATGCCTGTAATCCTGGCACTTGGAAGGTGGAAGCAGGAGGATCAGGAATTTAAGGTCACCCTAAGCTATATAGTGAATTGAAGAGCCAGAACGCTGGTGTGGCTCTGAGGCCCCCAAGCACTCCCCGCTACTGTGAGGTCTGTGGTCAAGGACAACCCATACTCCTTCACTCCCACTCATCAAAGCAGCCAAGCCCTCAGCGACCCTTCACCCCCATCTCTCCAGTAGAATGTGGGGTGGTCTCTACAAAACAGAATCAAGTTTCCTTTGACACACCTGCCTCGAGCCCATTTTACCTACTTTTATGCCTCTGGATGTTGAAGCCAGTCCTTTAAAGAACAAACCCTGTGTGAGGGAGGATGGGTAAAGGCTCATCACAAGAAATGAGGGAAGTCAGCCAGATATGGTGGTGCATGCCTTTAATCCCAGCACTCAGGAGGCAGGGGTAGAAAGATCACCATGAGTTCAAGGCCACCCTGAGACTACATAGTGAATTCTAGGTCAGCCTGGGCTAGAGTGAGAGCCTACCTCGAAAACCAGAAAACAAAAACAAACAACAACAAAAAGGAATTGGGGGAAGTCATCACACAATGACCTAAGGCTGTCTTCATTAGCTTTCTAACCCTGCCAGTGTGGAGGCTTGAAGTTTAGTAAAAACATAAAGCTTGAGGTGGGAGGATCGCTGTGAGTTTGAGGCCAGCCTGAGACTACATAGTGAATTCCAGGTTAGCCTGGGCTAGAGTGAGACCCTACCTCAAAAAACCAAAAAGGAAAAAAGGAAAGCTTTATTCTTGGGCTACAGGTCACTGAGAAGGAAGGCTGGGGCTGAGTTGTAAGACTCCTTCCTGTTGACCAGCTGTCAGGATGCTGCAAAGAGTTATGTAGCCTTTGAGGGAAGAAAAGCCATCAATGGTCTTAACCAGCTGCAAGCTTAACAGCTGGCCATCCAGGCCAGATATATCCACTGGTGCAATGGTGGCGTGTTTGTTACAGGGGAAGCCAACTGCTCCCTAATTGGGACTTGAGTTCTGCTCCACAGACATGAATTCAAACCTGGTGCTGAAAACCTAATCAAAAGTCTTTGGCTAGTGAGGTCATGAGTCCTAAGTGGGGCTGGGAGGAATTCTACTATTGTTTGTCTAAGTAGATATACTATGTCCATCAAAGTGACCTTTAAATTCTTATGTTTGTGCTTATATATTAATGCTACTCTCACTTTGAGTGAAGAAACTTATCTTTTCAAAGGGTGGTGACCACTGGTCAAAACTTAATATAATTCTGAGAAGTGACGTGGAGTGTTCTTGAACTCAGACATCTCTATCACACACACCAAGGCCCAGGGACCATTGTAGAATTGGTGGCAGCAAGAATGTAAGGGGAGGAGTTCTTACAATGCTGTCTTCCAGGCACAAAGTGGCCTTGACATTCGTGACCTCACAGTGTCTGATACTACCTACACAAAACCTGCATGATAGGAGGGGAAAATGATGATGACATCAAAATGGAAGAGAGACTAGCTGGAGAACAGGACTTCAGCGGAGGAGGATTCAGAAGAGAAAAGGGGCGGGCGGCTGGAAGGGATTCTGATCATGGCATATTGTCTACATGCATGGAAGTTGTCATTAAAAAGTGACGCCTTATTCCACAATGGGACAGTTTGTTGGGGCGCTTTGTGTCAAGATTACTCCTCAGATGCTCCTCCCTCACTCTCAGGGTGAGGGCTCACTTACAGAGGAAGAGACCTCAAAGAAGCACTTCAGCAGGGAACATTATTTCAGAATCAACTCCACGGATGCCCCGTCCTCAGTGTCGGGGTGGGGGCTTACTTATACAGCATGGAGACGCCAAAGAAACCACCTCGATGCACCCCATTATTCCTTGATCTTCTACCCTCTGTATTCCCCATCTCCCCCTGAGCTCATGAGACCTCGGGCATTAATGTAGGCAGCTGGTGCAGGAAGCACCGAGGTCTCAGGTGGCTCTGGTGTCCCTCCCGCCCACTCTGAGCTGTCCCAGCTGATTTTGACAAAGCTGGTGATCACTGCTCACTGCTTTCAATGGAGAGAAATTTTGCCCCACAACACCCTCTGCTAGGAATTTTGGGGGAGGAAAAATAACTACATGAGATTTTTTTTTTCCTGGTGTTTTTCTTGAAAGCTTCTGCCTCTCGTTTTGGTTTTGGACAAGTTTGTGTATAGGCTGTGTGGACATTAGTCTTTAAAGGTTATATCAGCCTCTCCCTTATTAATCTGGAACTTGTGTTGCTATATGGGCCAGATGCTGTTCATCAAACTC
Source organism: Zapus hudsonius (assembly GCA_004024765.1). Taxonomy (NCBI): domain Eukaryota; kingdom Metazoa; phylum Chordata; class Mammalia; order Rodentia; family Dipodidae; genus Zapus; species Zapus hudsonius. The sequence continues at coordinate 24,823 of PVHP010020013.1, forward strand.
TTAAATGTATGTTCAGTTATCTTCAGCTCTCTAGGAAATAAGTGAGGAAAAATGCAAGAAAGTATGGAGTGTGGGCAGAGCACACCTCTAATCACAGCACTCAGGAAACTGAGGCAGGAAAATTGAGAATTTCAGGCCAGGTTAGACTACATAGTGGGACCCTTCACTATGTAATCTAGCTCAGTTGGGAGAGCACTTGTCTAACTTGCTCAAGGACCCGGGTTTGTTTCTAAAAAACAGAATTCATGGAAGCACAAACCATGATGGACATAAAATCTACACTCAGTGGAGAGGCCATGAGTGTATAAATGTTGTAAACTCCCTTTTGGAAATGTCAACCTACAAAAAGATAATTGGTAGATGATACTTTACATTGAAATGGGTTGTGCCTCAATGCCATCTGAGAACCCAAACATTTTTTTCATTATTAAATAAAAACAAGGACAATGAATTGCAAGAAGTGAAAAGAGGAGCCGACAGTGTCAAGGGTGGCCTCAAACTTATGTCGATCCTCCTACCTCTGTCTCCCGAGTGCAGGATTAAAGGTGTGAGCCACCATGCCTGGCTTGAATGCTTTTTGAACATACTAAATCATTGCATTGAGGAAAGATTAGCATGTGAAAATCCAGTGCACAGGCATCAGCAGCTGAAAGTAGATGCTCTCAAAATTCAGCATATGGACGGAGAAAGCAATACTACTTGAAATTTCAACTACAAAATTATCATTGCTGTTTATCTAGGTCTCTAAGTTACAACAGCCTTCAATATTACCTATGATTTTGAGACAAGGTTCATATAGTCCCGCTGGCCTCAAACTCATGATGCAGCTCAGGTGACCTTAAATTTCTGATCGTCCAGCCTCTAGCTCCCTAGTGCTGGAGTTAGAGATGTGTGCCACACATCTGGTTTAAGTGGTGCTGAGGATTGAAACCAGAGCATTGAGCATTCTAGGCAAGCACTTTACCAAGTTATATCCTGAGCCCAAAATTACTTGTTATTTTCTCTCCTCAGAGATAAGAGAAAATTAAAAGAAAAAAAAGTTGGGGGATTTGCCAGAAGTCACACGATATTTGTATTTCAGAGCTATTTCTAATAATTTCTTTAAATCCATTCCATAAATAATAGATAAAATGCTATTTGACCCCTAGCTACAGAGACAGTATCTCTGAAATCCAAGCAATGTGACAGGATATTAGGTCTCCCATGTTAAGAGCACTGTGTGACTGGGACTGTCCACTCTGTTTGCCATACATTTTCCACACTTGACCCAAAAGGTTACAAAGCTATCATACGATTTCTTATCTTTACAATAACTTTGAGAAAGAGAGAATTTGAAAAAGTGCACTATGGGTAAGCTGACAACCAAAAGTCTCTGAACCACCAAAGCTCTAACCAAAAGCACAGGCTAGAAGGACATCCAACAGAAGGCCTCAGCTCACCTCCCCACTCCAGTATCCCTCAGAACAAGGGAAGGCAAGTTATTCAACGTAGTGTCCTAAATCTGTAGATTGAGAAAAATAAAATCCTTATGGGGGAACCATAAGCCATAAGATCCTCAAATAATTACCACAAGCGTAAGTGAACCGATAACAGAACTCCTACAACAGTACCTAGCACATACTTAATTCTCAAAAAAAAAAAAATGCTGGCTAGTCTTATCTCTTAGATCCATATGTAGTCCAATCTTTATTGATTATTCAACCATCCTATGGAGTAGCCAAGGATTTTATTTGATTTTTAATTTTTGGGTTTCCATGAAATAACATACCAGAGAAATGGAATACAACTTGCAGTTCAACTTGGATTCAAGTCCAGATTCAGTTGGCCCCAAAACAACTTCATCTTCAATCCATTAAAAATATAGAAATGTTTTAATTCCTTAAACGTAATTAAATTTCACATTACAAAGCTGGATAAAAGAACTATACAAGAAAAAATGGTAGGATGGTAATTTACAGAATTCTTAAGTCAAATATTTTAAATACCTCTTGGAGATAAACAAGACAGGTATTGAGTAAACATAGATACTTTCAACAGTAAGACTAGCCTCTGACCATGTCACTGTTTTGAGTGTATGTTTCAGGAGGAAAAAAGTGTTAATGGAACTGAGATGTGGCCCAGTGGTTAAAGGCACTCATGTACAAAGCCTGATAGCCTGGGTTCAATTCCATAGTACCCATGTGAAGCCAGATGCACAAAGTGCGATATGTCTCTGGAGTTCATTTGCAGCAGCAAGAGGCCCTGGAACACCCATGTTCTCTCCCCCCCCTCTAATAAATAAATACATAATAAAAATTTTTTAAAGTGTCAAAAGCCAGAATGAACACGCATATGAATATTTTAACACTGGAAGCCAGGCATGGTGGCGCACGCCTTTAATCCCAGCACTTGGGAGGCAGAGGTAGGAGGATCACTGTGAGTTCAAGGCCACCCTGAGACTACATAGGGAATTCCAGGTCAGCCTGGACTAGAGTGAGACCCTATCTCAAAAAAAAAAGAATATTTTAGCACTGGGATGTAGCTGAATGACAGAGTACTTGCACTAGCCTCAATCCCAGAATCACCAAAAAGAAAATTTAAACCAACCAACCAACAAACAAAAATGTATCTTTTCGAGAGCCAGGCATGGAGGCGCCCTTCTTTAATCCCGGCACTCGGTAGGCAGAGGTAGGTGATCGCCGTGAGTTCAAGGCCACCCTGAGACTACAGAGTGAATTCCAGGTCAGCCTGGGCCAGAGTGAGACCCTACCTCGAAAAAACAAACAAACAAAAAAGTATCTTTTCAATTCTGTTAGCTAGGTGTGGTGACACATACCTAGAATCCCAGCACTTCAGAGGTGGAGGCAGGAGGACCAGGAGTTCAAGACCAGCCTTAGCTACCTGAGATGCAATCTCAAAAAAAAAAAAAAAAAAAGACAGCTTTAAAACAGGTTAAAAATATAAAGCTGTCTTTAAAAAACTGCTACATAAATATGAGTGTGTTTTGTATCTATTTAGTAACTATACATGTACATGATTTTACAGTGTTGTTGCCTTTAGAAGTTATAAAATTTGAGGCATGAATATGATACTACAAAAATAAGATTAGCAGATGTTAAAAGTAGTTGACTAGGAGAAATTTTTAACTATATGTTTTCTAAATTGCCTGCATTTTAGGTAAGTATGAAATATTATTATAATTCCAAAACCAAGCTACTTTCATGTTGGAAAAGAAATAAATACCAGAACCCATGATTATTTTTGGATCCTCAAGCTCTCTGCTGTATGAAAGAAACATAAAATTACACTTCCTTCTAAGCAATCAGTGTGTGACGACTAATGGTTTGCCAACCTTGTAAACCACTGGCCCAGTCACATGGAAATGACCTTGAATGAGACAAGGACTATGAAATCAAACACCCATACTGTCCATTACATGCACTTAACTAACTGTAAACTGGAGTGTACTTCATGGGAGGTATCAGTTCCTTTCCAAAGAATGGCATTCCTGCCTTATGCTTAGCTAGGATCACTTTTAAAATACCACTGAGATAAACAATGTCCTTCACTTATGAATTCCAACTGAATGCAGGGAACCTTCTAAGTCCTAGCAACGCTGTTGCTATAGCAATGCAACCTGATTAGATATTCTTAGCAACCAGTCACAACTCACGCCCACTGAGTCCCTTCATTTATTCCAAGAAGAATGATGTTGACATTCCAGTCTCTAAAATATACACATGTCAGTGATAGACATCTATGGATGAGAGGGGGAGCCGTGTGTTAATAAACATTGCTCTGGGTCCTGAAGATATCACATATGTATTCCATAAACACATATGAAAGTGTTCTTTGTATAGCTAGAAACTGAAGGGCTCCATTTGCCTCTTGAAGCTTATGTAAATAATGACAAAATCTTTCTTTGAATTTCATATTACTAAAGCTAAGGTTTTACAAACAAAATGCAGTCTTTCAGAATGGTTTATCAGAGACGGTGAGAAAATTATATGTTTGCAACCAACAACACTGATCTGGCTTTTTTTTTTTAAATTATTTATTTGCAAGCAGAGAGGGAGAGAGAGAAGAGAGATAGAGAGAGAATGGGGACACCAGTGTCTCCAGCCACTGCAGACAAACTCCAGATGCATGCACCACTTTGTGCATCTGGCTTATGTGGGCACTGGGGTATTGAACCTGGGTCCTTGGGCTCTGGAGGCAAGAGTCTTAACCACAGAGCCATCTCTCCAGCCCTGATTTGGCTTTTTGATGATAAAACATTCAGCAGAGCCTATATTACTAGACAAACCGCAGGTACTAGCCACACAGCAAGGGTTGGTAAGTAGAGGGTGTCCACAGAAACATGGCCTCATACTTCTGATTAAGAGAGAAGTGACAGTTACTATGCAGAAAGTAAAGATATAGTACACTCAGAATGAAAGAAAATTTTAAGACGAGATCCTGGAGGTCCTAGGTGGACCTCAATCAAGGGAGGTAAGGTACATGATAAAAACTATCCAAGCTCAGAAAAGACATCTACATCCCGGAAATGTGTCACAAGGCCCAGGATTCTGCAATTGACCCTTGATCCTAAATTATTATGGGTTTTTTTGCAACTTTGTACGGACAATTTCCATAACAATATTCCATTGACAATATACCATTATCACAATCATAACTCCCTACCAAATCATTAAGTTTTGATATAGAAAAAAATTACATTCTACTCTCCTCTGAATGGCTTTAGTTTCTGTTACAAGTGAAGAAAGGAATTAAAGTAAAAAAACAACCGATGTTAAAAGACACATCTTATTGTTATTGTTGCCTTTATAAATTATGCAATGTGAAGGGTGACAGAACATGCCACCCTAAAATGTGTCACTTTAAGCACACGAATTATTTTGAGCTAAAGGCATTTAAAATACCATAGATGAGCAGTTTGGTGGCGCATGCTCACAATCAGACACTCCCAGGCCAGCATGAGCAACGTAACAAGACCCCATCCAAAACCTGGTTGGGATTTAGCATTTAGATGTGTTGTAAAAATAAATAGCAGGTACAAGAGGGTCCTTTGCAACTCCTCCCTCCACCAGAAGATGGGAAAGTCAGCCTCATCCCTAAAGCTGTACCCACAAAGCTTATTAACCTATCCTGTAACTTCCTAGCCACTTTCCCATGATTCACTACCTTACTTCCCTTTATCTGGTCGGGTTTTTACACTTTGCTAACTTCTTTTTTTCTTTTCTTTATAATCTGGATCTCATCCTCACTTTGTCATCCAGGCTGGCCATACGAATTTGTGGACAATCCTCCTGCTTCAACCTCCTAAAAGCTGGAATTACAGGTATGAGACACATGCCTCGCTTCCTACTTCTTTCTTTAGTGTGTATATGTGAGGGTGGGTGTGTGCATGTTCATACGTGTATGGGCATATATGTGTGTGCATGTGAAGGCTAGAGACTGATGTCGGGGGTCTTCATCAACCGCTCTCCACCTTATTCTTTTGTTGAGACAGGGTCTTGGCTGCACCTACGGTTCACTGATTTGGCTAGCTAGCCAGTGAAACTCTTGGGTCTTGTGTCAGACTCCCCAGTGATGGGGTTACAGGTACATGTCTGCCTTTTACATGGGTGCTAGGGTTCCAAACTGCATCCCCCAACCCCTCACTTTGCTACTCACTCTCCTGTTCTGTGTAAGAATATTCAGCCCTAACTCTCTCTCCTTGGGTCATCATTATTAAGGCCCCCATGTCACATAAAATTCACATTGAAGAAATTCATATGATTTTCTCCCCATAATATCTGTTTTATGTCAATTTAACTTCCTGGTTCATTCTCTCTCTCTCTCTCTCTCTCTCTCTCTCTCTCTCTCTCTCTCTCTCTCTCTCTGTCATGCATACAGACGCACATGCACAAAAAATAAATAAATAAATAAGTTGGAAGTACAGTTAATATTTTTCCTTTGTTACTTATGTTGGAAATATTCTGTGAAAAAAATGTATTTGTTTTGTGGTGAAAGAACAAATTTAAGTGGATAGAATGTATAACTGATTCACAGGACAGCAAACACTTCTCTCGGGGCCCTAAATTCAAAACTGCACATTCTTCTTCAAGTTCAGGTCACACAATGCAGTTTCCTCAAAAAGAGGAACACAAAAGCAGAAGGTTAGGCAGCTCCGAGCAGCTTCGTGGGCTCTTCAAAGGTTCTGCCCTTCAGCACGTGTGCTCATGGCAGTTGGCTACTTCTGCCTAATTCCCAAACCCAAGGGCTGACATGGAGTCCCACAAGCATATTGTGAGTGTGTGTGTGTGTGTGTGTGTGTGTGTGTGTGTGTGTGTGAGA
>PVHP010020014.1:0-31145 GCA_004024765.1 Zapus hudsonius
AGAGAGAGAAAGAGAGAGAGAGAGAGAGAGAGAGAGAGAGAGAGAATGGGCACACCAGGGCCTCCAGCCTCTGCAAATGAACTCCAGACACATGCACCCTCTTGTGCATCTGGCTTTATATGGGCACTGGGGAATTGAACTCTGGTCCTTCTGCATTGCAGGCAGATGCCTTAACCACTAAGCAATCTCTTCAGCCCCCACTGCTGGTATTTCTGCCCCAGGATCCTCAACTCCTCCCAACCCCCTACCTCAGGCCCTAGACTCTTCCATGACTTTTGCTGAAATCTCAGTGCCTACATTCCCTGGCACACTACTGCACAGCCCCTTGGACTTATGGGCACTTCAACCCACCAGGGCAGCCCTTCTGGCTTCTCCTCTCTCTCACTGTAGTCTGACTTCCACTCTAGCTTAGAGGCCATGGATACAGACACACATGGCCTCTCTTGCCCAGAAGATCACTTTCCCACCAGCCCTCTCCCCATCTCTTGCCTTGTCTTCCACTCTCTCCTCCTTAAGATAGAGAGTGGAACAGGAGTTTTTCTCCCTGCACCAGGGCCTCTGCCTACGCAAACACAGTGAGCAGACGATTCCTGCCTCACAGGGCCAGTCGGGATACTTCCTCTGAGCTGTCAGGAGTATTCTCCTTCCATTACTTCTAGGCACTTCCTCAAGTTCACTGGAAGAAGCCCTGATGGCACTTGTTTTCTCCCCTTTGAACTGCGATCCATTTGCTATTCCACTCAATCCATATCCTGGAAAGTGCTGGCACTGCCCTGTGTCCTCCCCTCCCCGGCAGCTCTCCCTCTGCGGCCACTGCTAGTTAAGTGCAGGTGTCTAGCACCTGATGATCTCTGTGGCATGGCAGCTCCAATGGGCTTGACAACTGCTGGTAACCCACAGGCAGGCCCTCTGCTCACATCCCAACAAGCTCTCAGCTTCCACCACCCAGTCCTCTGCCTCTCTCTCCAGGCACTCTACAGATCACAGCTGGGTACATGCAGCTCACGTGAACTCATGAGTTGAAATTCCCTACAGGAAAGCTAGGACTCAGATGAGGTGACATGTGTATTCATGTGCACCTTATGGAAAGAAAGGGTTCTAAACCACTGTAGGAAGGCTGAGGCCAGAGAATCCAAAGTTCAAGAACAGCATAGACAACTCAGCAAGATCCCATCTCAAAATGAATTAAAAAGAACTGAGGCTGTAGTTTCCATGACTAAGAGCTTGACCTGTATGTGGGAGCCCCTGAGCTCAACCCTCAGCACTGCAAAAACAATTAAGTGAGCAGTTTTCAAGTCTCATGTCAGTAAAGTTTAAACAAAAGGATTTCAGGAGACGAGAATGCTCAGGATGAGGGATCACACTGAGGGAGCTGGCAGGCAGTGTGGAGCTTGGCCTGTGGCAGAGTTTGGGACAGGCTTGGAAAATGACTATTCAGGTGTCACTGAGAAACTTGTTATTGCTGAACTTTTTTTTTTTTCTGGGTAGGGTCTAATCTAGCCCAGGTTGACCTGGAATTCACTATGTAGTCTCAGGCTTACCTCAAACTCATGGCAATTCTCCTTCCTCTGCCTCCTGAGTGCTGGGACTAAAGGCATGTGCCACCATGCCAGGCGATTGCCGGACTTTTGTCACCAGTGTGGGATTTGTGGAATAAGATGTGCTAAGATTAGACCACATGGCACTCCATCCTGAGCCTGTCTGAGAGCTGGTGACTCTGCATTTACTGGTTCCAGGCTTCACTGGTCACTCTGGAACCATGTGCCAGCAGGTCTGCACTGTCACTGTGGTAGCTAGGCCAATGTGACAGGGGACAGGGCCAGGTCTCATCAAGAGGCCCAGCCAGGAGTTCCATATGTCAGTCTGTATTCTGGTCAGCGTGCCCTTAAGTGTGCCTTCCTGCTGAAAGCTGGGTGTCCATGAGAAACACGAGAGGATGCCCCTTGGGCCTTTGACTCAATGCAAGCAGCAGAGAGAAGGGGCAGTAGGCCCTCAAAACTTTCTTAAAAGTGCCCCACCCCAGTATTTCTAATAAAGACAGCAGAGAGACAACCCAAACCCTCTTCTGTCCTGGACACCCACCCCAAGACTGCAATTCTCTCCAATACCTGTTGGGTTGGAACCTGCACACCAGGTGGATTAGCTCCCAAGATGCAGTCAAACACATCACATTCTCGCCCCCCACAGCTTGCCCAGTGGGGGGTTTCTTACCACAAAACAAACATTCCAACCAGGCCAGGATGTGTCTGAGTTCAGAAAAGACACAAAAGCCCCTCCAGGCCTGAGCTGTCCTGTGGTGCAGGAGTCTAGCCCCAGGCACAGTGTGCTAGTTCCCATATCCCCGACAGCCTGCACTGTGTGGTCTCCTTGATGCTGGTGCTCATACATTGCTGCTTTCCCTCATCTCTCAATGATTAGCACTTTACGCCTGTGCATCACTGTTTCCCTTACAGAACCATCTATCAGCATTGGCCAGCTGCACAGAGCAGCAGAAGGCTCCATGCTCATTTAAGGCCAAATCTTTGAGCAGAGACCATGGCCAAGTCTCACTCCTCATCCTGGGCTCACTCCCTACTCCCCGGAGCCCCAGCCATGTGGATGTTCATCTCAAGAGCCATGTCTGCTGCTCTCTGTGAGTCAGAGTGAAAGCTAAGCCCAGGTGGACAACTGGGGAGATCTCCCAGAACCTCCTCAGGCTTTGGTTTTGTGGGAGTACCTCTCACTCTGCCTCTTTAGGGAGGGCGCTCAGCTGTAAAGTTATTCTCAAATGAAACCTAGATGGAGATCCACTTCAGAATTCACGAGGAGCTTGGGGAGGTGGAAAGCTGGTTTAAGGCATTTTCTTTGAATTTTCACTTTCTGGTGTGGCACATGGGTTGGCAAACCCACAACCTGTTAAAAGCTTTACTGGAGTGTGGCCACACCATTCATTCCATGTTTATTCCATATTGACTGTAATAGTTGGGTCCAACAGCAGATTTAGTAACTGCAACAGAGACCCTCTGGTCTACAAAGTCCAAAATGTTTACTACCTGGCCCCTTTCAGAAGACATCTGCCAGTGTCGATTCTGGCACTGCATTGCACTATGGTTTTCCAGCTGCAAAATGTCATTCAGTGATGTGCAGGACAGGTGAGCCTGTTGTCCTCAACATCTAGCCTACCACAACTGCCTGCACCCAAGTAAAAGCTGAAGTATAGACACGACAGAAAAGAATCCCTCCTCATTATGCTAAGGGGACACAGAAGTCATGAGGATGTCTATTCCTGAAACAAGGCCTTAGGTGGGCCAATCACACATGGTAGCAGGTGCCCAGCCTCCAGAGAGTCAAGATGCACGGCAAGGATCTGCAGGCCCTAAGGTGCCCAGGACAAGATGGGTGTGTACCAGAGGAAGCAGGCATGGGCAGTAGCTGAGCTTGGCAGGGAGGGGCTGCTTGTGCCAACTGGGATGGTCTTCATCTCCTCGTAATTTTTGTTTCTTTGCACGAGAGAGAGATAGAGACTACAGGGAGAGACAGAGAGTGAATGGGTGTGCTAGAGCCTCCAGCCACTACACACCAACTCCAGACACTTGCACCACTAGGTGCATCTGGCTGGATGTGGTCACTGGGGAATTAAACCTGGGTCCTTAGTCTTTGCAGACAAGTCCTTTAACCACTGAGCCATCTTTCCAGCTCCTTCATGTCCTCTTAAATAAGTCCCCCTTTCTTACCCTGGAACCCAGGTTCCTTCAAAAGCGGGTTCAGGGGACTCCCTTGGAAGTAGACATTACTTAGACTAACATGGTGGTTTCTATCTTGGGGGGGGGGCTACTTGGAGGACAGTTCATGTCTACAAGGCATTTAGAATATGCTGGTTGGTAGGCAGAACTATGGCAGATTCTTGAAGTGGTATACATTAATGAGTCGGTACCATCACAGTGCACCCAGGCTCCTTCCTATGCACCATCTGTCCAGTCACAGCCCACCTAGTGCTGCTCCAGCCCCATGAAACACCATCTTCTCCACCTCTCCTAAGGCCAGGCTCCTGGATGATGCGGCACATAGAGGACCCAGCTCTGCATGAACTGGGCAGGTGACGGCCTGAATGGTGACTTCCTAAGTTTCGGTTGGGCATCTCTATTTTTGTTTCTTTCCAATTTGCAGCTGTCTTTCTCTGTTTTTCAGTCTTCTGATTCCTGACCCATTTCTCTTCCTGGGCTGTTAGAGTTTCTCACACCTCCTTTCTTGAGGTTAGAGGTAAGGGCAGGTGAAGTGCAGGGCCACTGACCCCTGCCATTTCTGCTGCTTTCCCCATAAACCTGGGCCCAGCTGTGAGGTCAGAAGGGAATGTTCTTGCTCCTACCTCACTTAGAACTACAACCCACCCGTTCAGCTCATCGTCAGCTTGCCAGAGGCCAACACGGGGCTTGAGCGACATGGCATACTCTTATGTCACCCACACACCAGTACTTACCTTCCTTGCTGGAGGAGTCAGGTCAACTTCCATTGGGTCCACTCTGTTAAATGGTAAAACACATTACATTTAAAAGCACCAGTTTAAACACCGGGAATGAATGTCTGAGTTCTTTCATGGACTGTCAGCCAAAGGCCTGGTAGTTTCTGAGACTCTACTGGCTGCTCAGTGTGCCCAGACTGCACATAGGAGATCCCCACCACTACTCCTCAGACAAAGACGATGGGGCACAGCCAGCAGTAAATGTTTTCCACAAATTGGACCTATGGTTCTGGGTCCCTTCCACAAGGCAGAAGGACCCTCCATGAATGCCCACAGCCATCCCTATTCTCTTCAGGCGGGGCAGGGGTGACTGCTGCTCTGCCTTCACAATACCAGTGTAGCTGGAGTCACAGGCACTGGGACACTGCAGGCAGGGAGTGCTCTGACTGCCCAGCCAGGACCATGGTCCTGACTTCAGGACTTATGCCTCACACAAACGTGAGTTATGTCTGAAGGCAGCAAACTGCCCAGGCTCTGGGTTAGTGAGTTCTGGGGACTTGGACAGAGACTGAGATGGGATGAGACATGCAGAAGTGTCCCAGGAAGGATGTGGTTAGTCAGTTTCATGCCCTCTGCCATCCACACACCTGTCAGACACCGAGGAGTTGGATGGCTGCAGCAGATATCCATTTGGCTTTGCTGAAAGAGTGATGAGAACAATCTTTACATTTGTGCCTATTTCATGTGACCCAGCAGGAGATATCTTTCTTTGTATTCACCTTTCTGGTATTACTTTACTTACTTGAAACTGAATTTTTCATTGGGTTCAGAGCTGGTTGTTGTGATGGTCTTGTGCTACACAGATGGAGAAAAGGGATTGAATTAAGTGACAAAATTCATTTCAATTGAAAGCATTAAAAAAACCAACTCTGAATCAGTTAACTGTTCTAGAAGGCTTGAGAAGCACATGCCCTCTAACATCTCCACATTCCTCCACAACCCGAAAGCAAGATGGATTCAGTACTAGCCATCATGCACAAAATGACTCCTGTTGCTGCAGGAATTCCAGGGTCTTTAGCAGGCAGGTGTTATTCAGATATGACAGCAGCAAGAACTGCTAACCCACAAGATTTAGAAGGCCAGCAGGAGAAATGGGAATAAGTAGATATGCCTGTCTTGTTTTGTTCACAAAGCCCTGGGTCTCAGTGACAGAAGGCAGACAGGAGCCTTGCCTGGTGTCTGATCCCAGCACACCAGCTCAGGCTTGCTGCCTGCAGTGACTTCTCATCACAGTAGGCTTCCCTGTCTACCAGGCCTGGCCTGATAGAATGCTGGGGTGTTCGTGTGAATGTGGGCAGAGCATGTCTGTTTCTACACACTCAGGGAGGTGTCCAAACAATGCAGATGAGGTGCGGCCAGGCTAGGAAAGTTGAAATCTGTGCCTGTAACAAGTCCAGTCTGGGGTCAACCAAGCTAAGAATAGGCAACTATGCAGCAACTGTGCCTCTCAGAGCCACAGGATTCACGTCCTCAGGCCCTCATCCTAACAGCTTGTGTCCCTGCCTGCCTGAAAGTTCATTTTCTACCTTCCCTCAAATAGAAGCTCCCTGATGACAAATGCTTAGCACATCCAACCTGCACAAACTGCTGAAGTCCAGAGTGGTGCCTCAAGCATACCAGGTACTCCTGAGTCCTCAGAGGACACATTCCCACTCACACTCCGACACAGTTCTGTTCCTCATCTCATGGGGAGGGTGTATCTACCTCCAAGATTCTCTGGACACCTAAAGGATGAGAGTAGCACCAACCCTGCAGTGGAGGCTGTGTGGATGGCCCATCCTCAGACCCATGGCTAGCCGCTAAAGAGTGCCAGCGCCACCCTCTGGAGACAGAGGGAAAAGGCAGGTTTGGACTCAGGATGCCAAATATCAAAGTAAAAAGGCTCTCCATGAAACCTAAAAGGACCCAATGAGCAAACAGCAGGAATCTTCTAGAAACGTTAAGTTGCTGGCAAAAACAAAACTCCCTGGGGGAAAGTTCCATATGTAGCTGTAGCACTGACCCCAGAGTGGGGAGCTGGGAGAAGCGCCTGCATGCATCAAGGTGACCTAGAAGGCAGACACTGTAGCAGGCTAGGAGTTGGGGGCCAGGAGGTCGTCCTGCGGTACTCCAATCAGAGCACCAGAAGAGACTGCAAGAAGCAATGTTTGCAAAGACAAGTGGCCAGGAATCTTCTAGAATAAATGAAAAAAAAAACATGCCTCTGCAGAAAGAAGGCAAATTATATACCAAGGAGAAGAGAAAAAACTAATTCCAATTCCACACCTGAACACACTCTAAGTCTTCTTTTTGAAGGACTCTTTGAAGCAGGAGCTTGCAAAGAACCTGCTTGGTGGATGTGCTGCTTGGCTTTGTAGCAGTGTGCTCTGTCATCCTTTCAAAGTGTGAACGCCTTCTCAGCCTGGGCTTCGAGAAAATACATGGTGGCACTCTGCTGCACTGGGTTTTGATGTGGCACTGAGGACTCAGGTCCTCATTTTTTAAAATGATTTTTTAAAGAGAATATACCACGAGCCAGATTTGGCCTAACGTTTAATGACTCCTGAAGCACACCATTCACAAAACACACACACAGCAACTCAGCTAACTTCAGAGGATGAAAGAGGAAAGAGGCATTTCTCTCCAGATGGAGGCCAAGGAGAGCCCGATTGCCAGCTGGGTCACACCCACAGCCTGAGGCCCAATATGGCCATGCCACCGTTAGTTGCCTGACAGGACATGCAGTGAGCACCTACACACTCCTGTTGCCAGCGTGATCGTCAAACCAGTGGGTGACCATGACACATATTAAAGCTTAGCAGGAAACTACCACAACCCAAAAAGCGAGGACCTCCCTGAGCACAACATCCGCAGTGTCTAGGTCTCACTGTGTTGGCTGACTTTGGGTATTATGGACTGCATGTTCCAGGGCTATCAAGTGCAAACAGTGAGCTTTCACAGCAGCTGCAATATGGTGAAGGCACTGACTGAAATGGACAAAAATGTGAATTTTAAATGGCTGTGTTTCCCAGATAGTGAAACATGATATTCTTGGTCACCAATTTTGGCTAGTTCTAATACCTTGGAATGTCTCCCTATAATGAATGGCTACAATAGTTAATACTGTTAACTTGACATGATCTAGAATCACCTAGGGGACACTTCTGGGCATGTCTATAAGAGAGTTTCTATACTGGGCTAACGAATGGGGGAAGCCAGCCCACATTAGGTTAACCATGTGGGCAGTATCATTCCATGGGCTGGGCTTCTGGACTGAATAAAAAGAAGGAAGAGAGCCGAGCACCAGCATTCCTCATTGTCCGCTTCCTGACTCTGGACACGAGGTGAGCAGCTGCCTCATGGACTCCAGCACCATGATGGACTGTACCTTCCAATTGGGAGCTAAAATAACCCTTTTCCTGAAGTTGCTTGTATCAGATATTTTGTTACAGCAAGGAGAAGAGCTACTAATAACTAGTAATGGCTTAGTCAGTTGCAGTACCTGAGCAGCACAGGCTCACCCTGTGCAGCTGGCTGCCATGTCCCACAAACAGGATCCTGCTGTCCCTGGCTGCAGTCAGCACTTGCATTATAATCCCCTCACAAGGCCCGAGACTACAGAGTGAATTCCAGGTCAGCCTGGGCTAGAGCAGACCCTACCTTGAAAAACCAAAACCCAACCCAAATAAAACAAGACAGAACAGCAAAACAAAACAATGCCTCAGGAATCACTGAAGAACATCTAATCCTTCATCTGTTACCACTTTTTTCTCTTCCTTTTCCTTTTGTTTTTATTTTTCTGGATTTGCCAGTAAACAGAAGTGCACCACCCTCTGCTCCAAGGTTTGTAACCTCTGTGTTTTAGTGTGTGGACTATCCTCATGAAAGGATCTTACCTTTGCAACCGCTCGATTTGTAGCATGGACTTCCTGAGAGACTCCTCCAACTGAGAAATCTGAACATGAAACGACTCGATTATAGGCTATGCCAAGGGGCAGTTTAGAAAAGAATACCTGTGCTGTCTAAATTCCTCAACTCTAGCACTGCACCAAGCCTGGCTCATCAGGTTCATTGGTCAGAGCTGAGCCAGGCCTGAGCTCTGAAGCAGACACAGTTCAGCTTCCACAGGTCAGTGGGGCTGAGACAGCTAACAGAAGACAGAGAATGTCAGTTTGGCCAAGTGCTCCTTGGGGACGCTGATGTCAAGTCTAGACACACCAGTGATTTCAGAACACAGTCTACAACGTGTCAAGTCTTCATCCTTTGGTGGTGTCTGTAAAACTGCTGGTTTTCTGTGATGTTGAAGAAGGCAATACATACCAAATGTATAACCAAGGTTTGGCTGAAGGCAAGTAGCCTTCAGGCTGGATTCTAGGGAGTTGCCAGGAAGATGGGCTGACCAGGGTGGGGCAGGCCAGCATGTTGTGCATAGAAACTGAGAGTTCTATATGCTTGTCACATCTGTGCAGAGGGGCAGTGAGCCAGGGAATGCCTTGAAGGCTTGAGGCTTTAAAACCAGGCTCCTTGCTTAATTTATTCCATAACCTTTAGAGTTTTTTGGTTTTTTCCAGGTAGGGTCTTACTCTAGCTCAGACTGACCTGGAACTTGCTTTGTAGTCCAGGCTAACCTCAAACTCAGCAATCCTACCTCTGCCTCCCAAGTGCTGGGATTAAAGGCATGCACCACCACACCTAGCTAGTTATTTTTTAAAAATATTTTATTTATTCATTTTCAAGCAGAGAGAGAGAAAGAGAGAGAGAGAGAACGAGAGAGAGAGTGCATCAGGGCCACCACCCTGTGGGTCTGTCTGGCTTATGTGAGTCCTGGGGAATTGAACCCAGGGCCTTAGGCACTGGAGGCAACTGCCTTAACCACTGAGCCATCTCTCCAGCCCTTTTTAAAAAATTTTTTATTTGTTCATTTTCAAGCAGAGAGAGTAGCTAGTTATTTTTAAAAAGGACTTTTAAAATAAATAAATAAATAAAAATAAAAAGGACTTTTATTAAAAACCAAGAAGGGAGACTGGGAAGATAGCTCAGTAGTTTAAAGGTGCTTTCTTGGGAAGCTCGCCAGCCCAGTTTCAATTCCCAAGCCACCTATGTAAAGCTGGACGCAAAAGTGGTGCAAGTGTCTGGCATTCATTTGAAGTGGCAAGAACACTGGTGTGCATGCAGACACATACAAATAAATAAATAAAATTTATTTGATACAAATAAATAATAAAAATTGAAAAAAGAAGGATAAGCAGAGCACCTCTGTTCTGCTCCCATGCTCTCGAGGCCTTGGCATCAGTCTTGAGCTGAGGATGCCCAGGTGGACAGAGTGGGTAGCCTGGGTCAAATGCCGAGAGCACAGTGGCTCCTTGGCAGGTGGCAGGCAAACAGGCTGATGGTCAGGAGGAGAGATAATTATGTCCCTTGACTGGAAATGCAAAGGAAAACAAATCTCACATCTGCCAGTCCATTCCCTCAGGAGCCTGGAGTTGGTAAAAATCTAACCCCAAAATCCCAGTCCAAATTAAGAAGCAGCAGGCCAACCCCATTCACCTTTTCTCTATAGAAGGCCGCCAATCTCCTCCTGTGCTTTTCTTGAAATTCTGAAATCTGAGGAGACAATACTTTTAGCTGTTAAGGGCACATCTGTTGCGGAAGCAGTTGGCTGGAAGAAACTCTAAACACAGATTACAGCATGCTTTGTTTTACACGTACTTCCCCAGCAGGCCCTAGTCTGCTCCCACAGGGATAAAGCCAGGGTGGATCTGCTGGAATGCTCAGTGTAGGTAATCCAGGAGGATTTAATAGGCTGTCAAATGCAAATGTAGGTAGGTTTGTCCAACATGAAATCTAAACATTGAGACTGTCTCTCATCTAAATTTTCCCAATGTTACACTCATGCTGGACAGGACACATGGCTCTGTTGGGTACACTACAGTGTGTTGTCACTTTGGCCTGATTAGTGAACCTAATACATGAGCCAGGGTGAGTTTGTGGAGATAGAAAGAGCTGAAAGGAGGAAGACTAGTACGATGGGCAGAGCGGGCAGATACCAAGGACCTGGCAGCCTTGTGTGGACTCCCAGAGCCAGCTATGCCTGACCAGCAGCATTCCCTGGGCAGGCTTCTGAGAATGCCAGCATGAGTGAACGAGCAGGGGCCTGAGACTCAAAGGAAGAAAGTGGAGTTTGAGGCAATGGTATCATTAACTCAGTTGAAACATTAAACTATTACTGCTTCACCTAATTCTACCACCACTCAGTGCCAGACCCACAGACATGGCTGACTGTAGGTGACAGTGGTATACATAAAAGCTACCTTTACCCTTCCAGGTAACAGCTCAGACAAGAGGGCATCCTGGACTCACTCCACAACTAGACTCAGTACAGAGAGGGCAGGAAGTTCTGCTGTGGAAAATAATCCATTACAGAGCTCATGTCCCCATCCACTATGAAAGGCTATCCCAGAGATGGGGCTCTGCTGGGCACCAGCCTTCAGGCATCTTTCTCAGGCCCCTGAGCTTTGGCTCTGCATTTTCTATGTGGCTTAAGTCTTAGGAAGGGTCTCAAAGAGAGCAGGGACAACAGCCTAGGTATAGCCCACACAGAACAGTGTAGACTCCTGAGGTCACCCTGCAGGAATCTTTACTGAGTCATAGGCCACATCCCTGAACACCTTTGGTAAGCCGGTAGCCCTTGGCCTTCAAAGCCCAGCTCCAAGGGCTTCTCTGTGAACCATCTCCCTGCCTGCAGGTGCTCTGTCTGGCTCCTGACACACATCGGAGCTACTTCATAACAGACCCATCTGCTGGTGTCATGTTCTGAACAGGGCAAAGCTGTGACTGGAGGATTCACTTTTCCTACCCTTTCCCATTCAGACTTGTGTAGGGAAGGCCACAGTGCCATCCATGTTCTGGACCCTCCCTGGGGGCCAGGTAGAGCTGGGAAGAATTCTGACAGCAGACCAATGCCCCTGCTGCCTTCAGCAACCACAAGCCCATTGGATACCTGTCTCTTATCTTTTTTCTCAGTATGTCTTACACTGGTGGCAAGAGAGGAAGTTTCATATGCTCAGCTACTCTCTCACAGGTATTCGCATCCTCGGGGAACTGTCACACCCACCCACATTTCTGTAGCACATGTCCACAACCAGTCAGGGTGTGGGCTCCTGATGTGGTGGACATCAGAGCCTGGCAAAGCCTGTGGACAGCGGGAAGCTACCTTTGTCCTAGCAGGGTGGTTTTAGAGAAGGACCTTAGGGAGGACAGCATATGGGCCCGATGGCTGACCCTGTCCTGTCCTGCCCCGGCAGATGAGGTCTGCTTTCTCTGGGGTCACACATGCCTGCTCTCTCTGGGGTCAGGTCTGGGCCTACAGACTCAGTGCAGAACAGCCCTTCTGTGCAGACTAGAAGTGATCTCAGGGAGGCTGTTAAGAAATGAGGTGTCCAGTTGATAGGAAGGTTGGGAAGGTCCTGGCCGAGGTACTTGTCTGGGAGGTTGGGCCTGAGCTAGTTGAGCTGAGTTCAGGTTTCGGTCCAGCTTTGCATGTCCTCTCCCCCTCCCCTTCTCTCTCTCTCACTGCAGGGACTCACTCTAGCTCAGACTGACATGGAACTCACTCTATAGTTCCAGGCTGGCCTCAAACTCATAGCAATCCTCTTACCTCTGCTTCCCAAGTGCTGGGATTAAAGGTATGTGGCACTCCGCCTGGCTGCATGTGCTCTCTCAGTCCCCTGCCTCACACTCTGTTTCTTTCCAGTGCTATGGAACAAACCCGAGGCCCTGTGCTTACTGGACACATGCTGAACTGCACCTTACCTCCCACCTTTCTCTTTAAAGTCACCAAGGACTGTAAAGAATTTGGTTAACGTGGGTTTTATCTGTCAACATTTACCCTATCAGAGAGACTGAAAGAAATTTAAAATACTTATAAACTCATTATAGAAAAATAATAAGCCCCGTTATGTGAGATAAACAACAAGCTGTGCTATCAGAGGTCACAGATCTTCTGGAAAATTCCAGCCACACCCATGAGAGATGGATGAAGATGCAACTACTGCCTCAGAATACCTATAGAGCAGACTGACAAGAAGGTGAGAGCAAGGTCACTGGGGAGAGCCTGCATGTTGCAGGCTGGAGCTGAAGCCAGTGGCCTCCACCATCTGTCTTGAAGCCTGTGAGGCATAGAGCCAGAGTGAGGCTGAGTAGGTGCACGAGACAAGGGCAGTCCACTATCTTCTCTTCTGAGAGGCCCTGGCCTCTGTGGAGGCTGTGTGGGGAACCATGTCTGTGGTTCTGCTCTTTGAGAGAGCCAGCCTTCACATTTTGCCCTCAGGTGACTTTTGGTCAGAGAGCTCCTTGGCCTGAGCATGGGTCCTGCAGGCAGAGCAGCTGGTTAAGTGTGTCCTGGTCCAGGTGTTCATGCTATGCTCCCTATGTTCTAGGTTGTCTCTAGCTGCCCTTTGGGTTCTCCGTCCCCCACCTCTGGTACTTCCCGAGATGGGAATAGTGCTGGAAGAGCCCTGGTACTATGGGCAGTTCAGGTGTTGCTGTGGAGAATAGCCTCCTAGAGAGGGTGCAGAGGTGGTGAAGGCCTGGCTGTGGGGACCAACAGCTGAGAAGGACATTTCTGGGGTTTTTGGGGTGATACAAGCTCCCCATCAGCTCCTGCCCCACCTGAGGCAGCTCCTAGTTGCCCCCATTTACCCTCTTCCCCTTAAGGCAAGTAGGAAGTAGCCAGCAGGATAAGAGCGCAGCTTTGAGACAGAACAACAAGCACAAGCTGAGGGTCAGGGGAGAACCTGGCGTCCAGGGAAGTGAGGCAAATGGTATGGAATCTGGGGCTTGGCATTACAAGAAGCTGAGGTGAAGTGAGAGTGCTGTCGTCTGCAGGTGGCACCAGCTGGCATGTGTACCAGTGGGGAGAAGGAACAGGTGGAGAGGCAGGGGGAGAACCATGGATGTACATGCCACAATACCAGGATAAAGCAGAGATATGTAGCCCTGGGTAACCATCCACTAAGGATAACTTCAAGAAGAAATCTGGGCTGTTGAGATGGCTCAGCAGTTAAGGCACTTGCCTGCAAAACCTAACAATCCAAGTTCAATTCCCCAGTACCCACATAAAGCCAGATGCTCAAAGTGGTGCATGCATCTGGAGTTTGCAGTGGCTAGAAGCCTGGCACACCCATGTTCTCTCTCTCTCTCTCTCTCTCTCTCTCTCTCTCTCTCTCTCTCTGCTTACAAATAAATAAATAAATAAATAAATAAAATATTACAAAAAAGAAACCTGCTGCCCTGAACTCAGAAAGCTTGACCCAGGAGGAGCTGGCCTTTCAGCCTGAGATTCTCAGGGATATAACTGAGCACCTGTGTGGCATCCTTCCAGAGCTGACAGGCATCTCAATGTCATATCAAAGCACAAACAACAAAACCGATCATCCAGATGATTTCAACAATGAAAACTTTTGCACTGCTAAGACTTTACCATCGAGAAGAAAACAAACAAAAAAACAACTAGAGAAGGCAGAAAATATTTTCATATCCCACATCAGCAAAAGACACAGGGACTTGAGATAATGTGCTCTGGACATCACCAAGCCAAGGCTCAAGATCATGACTCACCTGAGAGGTCTCCTGGGAGTACTTCTTACACAGACCGTCTATGCCCAGAAAGAACGCCTGGATATTGGAGTCGGTCTGAAGAGAAAGCAGATGACTATGAAAAAGTTCCTGACCACTAGCTGGCAAATGGAGGCATTAGTTCACTACAGATGACACAGACAGGTGGCAGTCACCGCTGGGAAGGCAGCCTCTCCTCTAAGGACCATGAAGGGCAATGGCAGCCACCAAGCCATTCTATATACTTCTATACCCAGTGAAAATATGCTTAAAACTGAAAAAGATTAGCCCAAAGTGGTGGCTCATGCCTTTCATCCCACCACTTGGGAAGCAGAGGTAGGATTGCTCTGAGTTTGAGGCCAGCCTGGGACTACTACAGGTTAGCCTGGGCTAGAGAGAGACCCTATATGGAGGTGGGGGGAGAATAAAATTAAAAATGGGAAGGGGGCATTTCTTCAGACAAACAAAAGTCAAGAGGATTTCTTTTTTTTATTGTCCATAATTAGTTACATTATTTAATGGGCAAACAATGAGTTGTTATCCCCAGTTCCCCAATATCCCTCTTCCCCATCCCCAATCAGCTGGATATCCTCCTCAGTGGGCAGTCTGGATCAGTCTTTGGGGCAGGGGACCATGGACAGCCTAGGAGTCAGCCCGGTTCTGCCCTAGTATGTTGCTACTGAGGGGGGCCATGTCTCTGGATATTCTCCCCCACCATGGCTCTAGTGGGTGGTGGGTGAGTATTAAGGCTGTTTTATTGTTGAGATTTTAGGGGGTCTCTGTACTTCTGCTTTAGGTTGTGTCGAAAATCATTGGTGTCTGTCTCACTGGCTTATCCTGTGTTGACTGTGGCTATAGGTCACTTGTTCACCCCATCATTCTCTGCAGGGTTCCATATAGATCCTCCATGGTAGGTATGGGGTGGCTCATCTCTTGCTAGGATGTCAGCCTGTGGTTCATTGGTAGAGTTAGATGAGCCACAGCTCTGTCAAGAGGATTTCTTACCCACAGTTGGATACTAACAAGGAATTCCCTGTAGATAGAAAACAACCCCTGACAGAAGCAGAGTTCAGGAGGCAGCAAAGAGCAGAGGGACGGTGTGGGGAAATCCATGGGGCATTAGCCATGTGTGACAGAGCTGTGCTGTGGCTTTAGCACAAAGACAGCCGATATTCCTTCAGAGGAGGGACAGGAAGGCAGGAAGTCAATGGAGTGAAACCATCTGCATCATTCTTGCATCACCAGGAAAATACAATTTAGGTCATTCTTTAGTCACAGCTGCCCGCTGAGATCCTAGGATAGTCATGGTAGAAAGGGAAAGAGGCTAGAACCTTCAGCTCTAACCCTTGTATGATTTACACGGATCCGTGCCTCATGACCTACACCCTTCCACGGGCCCATCTCCTCACGCTGTTGTATGGGGATTAAGTTTCTAACACATGTTTTATGGGGACAGTCAGACCACAGCAAACAGAAGCTAATGTTCAGTAAGTTCTGGCCATGAGAAATTCATTGAACTATACACTAATACTTTTCTATGTGATCAATATTAGTAAAATTTAATAGAAATAAATAAAATTCTTAAGCATTTAGAAGTTAAATCAATATACTTCTAAATATCATATTAAATCACAGAAGAAGCCAAGCATAAATTTCAAAATTGAAAGATAATAGGATGAAAACACAGCCAGATACATATGACTCAGAGATGAACATAGCGGGAACGGGAATGCTGTAGCCCTATAATGTAAATATCAGAAAGGAAAGGTGGGAAATGGATGCCGAGTACTCCATCTTAAATAACAAGGTAAAAGGACATGAAGCTGGGCCCAGTGGTACTGCCTGTAATCCTAGGACTAGCTAGAGGCTGGAGGATTGAGAGTCCAAAGCCAGCCGGGTGATATAGTGAGACTCTATCTCAAAAGGTGTGTGTGTGTGGGGGAAGGATATGATAAAAAAGAATTAGCAAACAGAAAACAAATACAAAATAGAGATGATAAATAAAACAAAAACTAGTGTTCTGAAAATACTAATAGAAATCAAAAAGCACCTGGCAAAGTTATTCATGGAAAAAAAGAATTCAAATAGTCACTATTAAAATGAAAAAATGATCATTACAGATCTTGTAGACATTAAAAGTATAAGAGGACTGAAAACCCATTGAGTAGAAAAAATTTAATTCAGATAAAATGTGTACAAGTCCCTAGAAAAAAATAACTTATTCAAATTGACCCAAAAGAATAGTAATGCCTCTATTAATTTTTTTCAGTTAGCATTCAATGTAATGGGTTTCCCTGTGGCCATTTTCAAACATATAATCTCATTATACTTTGTTCTTATCTGCCCCCCAATTAGGAATTTTGAATAGTACTATATGTATTATATAAGTCAAATTCCTAATTTAAAACCTATCCACATAAAACCTTCTAGGTCCAAAAAGTATCAGTTCTGAATTCTGCCAACTGTTTAACGCCAAGTCTTCCAAAAACAGTACAAAGAAGAGAAAAAGAAAGTTAAATTCTAACTCCTTTTATGAATCCATACTAACTCTAAATGACCCAAACTTGAAAATGTAATTACAAGAAAGGAAAATTTCAAGTCCAGCTCACACGTGAACTTGAGTGCAAACATCCCAGCACATCGATTCTATTTGTACAAACTCTATTCCTAGATCTAATGGTACATTTAAAAGTTTAAAAGTAAATGCAACCTGTCGCGTTAACAAAACATGGTAAAAAAGAATGATACTAACAAGACTTACAGAAAAAAATCAATATAATTCTATATATCATTCATGATTTAAAAAATACCTTTAACAAACTAGTGCATACATAGTACATGGTGGTGAAATCCATAAGAAATATACAAGGGTGGCTGCTGTAGCCAGCATTTCTACTCAGCCCTGCACTGGAGTTCCTGCCAAAGACTGCAGAGAAACAACCACATATGCAAATATTCCAGAAGAACATGACCTTTAACAAGGTTACTGGTTTAAGTCAATAAACATTTTTGCATAGTAGCAATAAGCACTTTAGGGCAGAACTGTTCAGAGCTGCCAGTAGCTTTACAAGGAGCGAGAGCCTGAGGACAGGGCGCTGTGGTGTGAAGGCAGGCCTCCAAGAAGCCCTGTGGAGCCCTGTCGTTCACGGAGAGGAGAGAGGACATCTGAATGGAAGGCCGTGCTGCACTCAGGGTTAGAGGACCCAATCCTGCAGATGTTAATCCTCCTTACATTGGTTTTCCCCACTAAGTGCAATGAACCTGTGTGTGTGGCAACTGACAAGTTTCAGAACTGATTCCAAAACCACATAGACATGCATGACTAATACAGGCCAACGGGTGTATCAGAGACAACCTCATGTCCGAGACTCATTGTAGGGGACATGAGACATTTGTTTCTTGCCATGTTATAGTTCAAGGCAGTGCTCTGTGACTAGACTTTACAGCCTGGCTGTCTATGGAGCTGTTCTTATGGGCCAGACCTGCATGCATTCTTTCACAAGAGCACGTCTGAGGACAGCACTCTTGTGGCCTGGGTCTGTCACTCAAGCCATTGGCAGCTACACTCCAGTTCTGCCTCCTCCAGCAGTGCACTGAGTGGCACTGTTGTGTCCATGTCACAGCCCAGCTTCTCAGGGGATTGTGGTCCTTTTACCCAGGGTCTGATTTGGTCTGTAACTTATGAACTAGAAAGACGAGAAGCTTCTCTGGGTCCTCACCATGGCCCAGCATTCAGTGGAGCTGAGTGCAAGACAGTGAAAAAACACTTCCCAGAGTTCTAAGAGGACAGGGCACAGGTCTTAGGGGGCTCCTCTTCTGGGGGAGGGTCTTGGCTAGAGAAGGTAGCCTTGTTTGCTTCCTGGGGAACTTCTGCCTCCTTATCTCCATCCCTGGTTCTGCCCACTGGAGGTTTTGCCAGGTAATGGGTATGAGGAGTGCACCTACCCAGGCTGTCAGATCTTTACCACCTAGAGTCCCTCCAACCCTGTGCGGCCTCTATCTTCTTTTTATTTTATTTTATTTATTCATTTTCAGGCAGAGAGATACAGAGAGAGAGATAGAGAGAGGCCTCTATCTTCTTACAGCCACCATCCCTTCCTACCTCTGCTTGGAAACCAGCCACACCGTTCTTGAACTCATCCTTCCTTCTGATTCCTCAGGGAGGCAGATTCCAAGGCACACATCCCTCTGCTTCCCTGGGTGCCCAACCAGAGGCTGCCCTCCTGGAGGCCCAGGCACCCCCCCCCCCCAGGCAGCTGACTGACAGCACCTGTGCTGCATTGTGTGTGGAGTAGGAATTTCCCATCTTAATGACAAGTTGACACATAAATATATACCAGCTGCTCTTTCTCTGCTAGCAACAGAGCATCAGAAGATCATAATGAAAATCCAGATAACTAGGAAATGACACTATATAGCCAAAGTCACAAAATAAAAACTAATATAGAGATGGTAATGGAGCTAACATAAACACTTATAAAGATCTTCTCTTTCCTGTCCTCCCTCCCTCCCCTTATCCCTCCCTCCTTCCTTCCTTCTTGTGTGTATATGTGTACGTGTGGGTTTGTGTCACAGCATGCATATGGATGGGGTCAGAGGACAGCCTCTAGGTGTTGGTCCTTGTCTCAGACAGGGTATTTCTTGTTGATTTGCCACTGTGAACACGAGACTAGCTGGCTTGCAAGCTTCGGAATTCTCCTGACTGCCTCCCATTGCCATAAATGTGTAGGGATTACAGACACATGAGCTCCTTATATCCAGTTTTGCATGGGTTCTGGGAATCCAAGCCTGGAGTCAGGCTTGTACAGCAAGCACTTTTAACCAATGAGTCATCTTGCCAGCTCTTTCTTCTGTTTTTATTTTGAGACAGTCTCACTATGCTCTCTAGGCTTACCTCATACACAATGCAATCCTCCTGCTTCAGCCTCTCAAGTGCTAGGATTACTAGCATACACCACCACGCCCAGCTCCAAGACTATTCTTTCAAATAATCCTTGAGTTAGAAAAGAAAAGACCTGACCAGAATTTACTCAGGACTCCTGAAGGTGTGATGCCACCAAGAAGATCTGCTTTAGTTCCATCTATAAAATATGTTCAGATGAAGAGATGGCTCTGTGGTTAAAGTGCTTTTTTGATTGCCAAGCCTGAAAGCCCAATGACCCAGGTTCAATTCTCCAGTATTAACATAAAGGCACACTCATTCTCATTCTCTCTCTCTTTCTATCTCTGCTTACAAAGTGTCCAAAGCAGACTTCCAGAAGCTGCTAAGAGCTCAACACTACAGTAGATTTAAACCCACCCACCATGGCTCAGGGAATTTTGCAGAGGATGGGGTAGAAAAATTGTAAAAGCCATGGTAGGGGGAATATCAGAGGCATTGCCCCTCACCCAATGACTGACAGCTGCTTGAACAATCATAGTCCTCAACCCCTTGGTGCACAGCAGCAATCCCTCCGAGGAGGGCCCTCAGTGGAATGGGGGCAAGAAGGAGGGAAATGGTGGTACCAACAAATGACTTGTTTATACAAAGTTTCTACTTAATAAACAATAATGATGATGATAATAATAAAACCAAACCAAAACAAAATATGTTCAATTAACTTGTTCTTTGGTATAAAATTAGTTATGATTTCAGAAAAACAGTGCCTAAGTGATATAGAGCTGTAGAGCACCCAAGGAAACGCATGACCTTAAGTACATTTTTTGGTGTGTGTATATATGTGTGTTCCTTTGTGTGAGTGCAGGTATGCGTGCCATGGCGTGTGTGGGTATCAGCCATGGCCTACCACCCTGTTTTGAGGCAGGATCTCTCCCTGTTCATATGTTCCATATATGCCTGCATGGCAAGCACTTTTATCCCCAGCCATTCATTTAAAAAATATTTTATTTATTCATTTTCAAGAAGAGAGATAGATTAAAAAAAAGGAGAGAGAGAGATAGAGAGCGAGCACCAGGGCCACCACCTTATGGGTCTGGCGATTTGAACCGAGGCCCTTAGGTGTTGGAGGCAAGTGCCTTAACTGCTGAGCCATCTCTCCAGCCCCCCAGCCTAGTCTTAAATACATCTGTTAGGAAACAAGAAAGGGAACAGATGGCCTAAACATTCAATCCGGAAGCTGGAGAGGGTGCAAGGACCCTTCCTCCAGCCTAGAGCCTGGCCTTGCAGCAGAAAGGGATACTGCAGAGCCATTCAACCAGCAGAATACGACATGTGTAGAAGTTCAGACTGCCAACTTTTGGAGAAAAATAAAATACTTTCTATTAAAATCTAAACACTTAAAATATTTTGTCCTCGCTTTTCCACTTCTAGGAATTTTTGCCACAAAAATACGCTTGCGATTGTGAATAGTGATTGGTAAAAATAAGCATTGTAAGGTTTTTAAAAAATGTGTGTGCATGTATGATCATATGTGTATGGCGTTCATGTGTGTGCAGGTGCATGTGTGTATGTGGAGGCCAGAGGTCAACATCAGGTGTGTTGACTCTGTAGCCCCAAGCTGGCCTGGAATTCACAGTGATCCTACTACCTCTGTCTTCCACGTGCTGTGTTTAAAGGCCTGCACCACTATGTCTGGTTAAAAAACATTTTATGGAAAAAGAAAAGCCACAAGATCCATAGAGCATATACCAAACTCCTGGATGTTGTCATCTTTGGGAAACAGGGTCTGATAGACTTCTACTTTCTACATTAAGACTTTCTATGTTGTTTGAATACTGCTGTCTATGTGGTGTATTGTAACGATATAGTACTGTATTTGCTATTAAAATTACGATATTTACAAATATCAGTTTAAATATACATTTGAAGAGAATGTGTAGCACAATCATTTGATACTAAATTTAAAAAAAGATTTATTTATGTGCAAACAGAGGGAGACATAAGAGACAGAGAGAATGGGCAGGCCAGGGCCTCCAGCTATTGCAAACTCCAGATGCATGTGTCATTTTGTGCATCTGGCTTTACGTGGGTACTGGGGAATCGAACTTGGGTCATTAGACTTTATAGTATACACCTTAGCCACTGTGCCATTGCTCCAGCCCCCTTGATACTAACTTTATACTGAAGAATTAATCTGATATATTTTTATTTTTTTAATGTTAAATTTTTTTCTTATTTTTTGAGGTAAGGTCTCACTCTAGCCCAGGCTAGCCTCAAATTCATGATGATTTTCCTAACTCAGCTTCCCAAGTGATGGGATTCCAAGCAGGCATGGCCCACCATGGCTGCTTTATTCTAATATATTTTATACAGAGAGCCGAAGGCGTTGTTCAAGCCAACTGCATTCCTAAGACTATGAACAACCTTTACTCATGCACATATGACTTCTATGAAATCAAACTTGCCTTCCTAAGAAGCCAGTGTTGGACTAAAGAAATCTATCCCAGGCTGGAAAGATGACTCAGTGGTTAAAGGCACAACCTGGCAACACCTGATGGGCTGGGTTTGATTCCCCAGCACCCACATAAGCCAGATGCACAAAGTGGCTCATGTATCTGGAGTTCCTTTAGCAGGAGGCCCTAGCATGTTCATATATACTTCCTATCTCTCTCTCTCTTCTTTCTCTGCCTTACTCTCTATGTCTCAAGTAAATAAATAAATAAAAATATTTATAAAAGAGAAATCTATCCCATTTTCATTTCCAAGAACACACACGATCCAGTAAACTAAATAAGACCAACCTATGGCTAAGAAATAATGCTTTTTTTTTTTTTTTTTGTTTTTCAAGGTAGGGTCCTGCTCTAGCCCAGGTTGACCTGGAATTCACTATGTAGTCTCAGGCTGGCCTTGAACTCAAGGCAGTGCTCCTATCTCAGCCTCCGCATGCTGAGATTAAAGATGTATGGCCTACAATGGGGTTTTAAACCAAATCCTGATAGGTGTGGCTGCTCGTGCCAGTAATCTTGGCACTCAGGAAGCTAGACAGGAGGATCTCGAGCTCAGGACCATCCTGAACTACACAGTGAGACCCTGTCTCAAAACCAATGTTGCAGTCAGCATCCTAAACAAGTAGGGACTCGAGGGGAAACTCCATCCTGGCAGGGAAAACGATGGCATGAGCAGAAGGGTGGACATCACCTCTGCAACAGGACTGGAAACAGCGGCAGGAAGGTGTGCCAAATACTGGCAAGGGGAAGCTGGCTTATAACCCCCAAAAGCCCGCCCCCAACAACACAGCTCCATCGAGGTTGTAAAACCCAAATTACCATCAGCTGAGGATCGATTACCCAGAATACACTCATTTGTTTGTGGGGGACACCTGGATCAAACCATGACAACCAAACAACAATGAAACCAAATACCTTTGAACTTTATTACTCAGAAGTCTCATAGAATCTAGTGAAGCTAGGAAAATGAAAGGAATGAAAATTTAAGATGGCATAGTGACTAAAAACTTAATTTCAAATTATAAAGAAATGTTATCATGATTATTATTCAGAGTCTATAGATTTAAACTTACATGCTTTGTGAGTGAAACTGTATGACAAAGAACTCGACAGATCATGCATTCATCCTTTTTACCTGTCAAACAAAAGCAAGTGTAATTATAATGACCAGTGCTTTGAAATACTTGTGAACACAGACTTTGAATTACAATGCAGGAATATAGTATATAAATGTTTTCATGCTCAGATGGGATAAGGCTGTGGATACAGTTGAACAATCCAAACAACTTGTTTTCCTGTTTTGCAAATGTGCTCCAAAATCATGAGCTGCATGCCAACAAGACTGAAGTCTAAATCTGTCCCAGATATTTGGTATAGTTTACAGTGATATCTCTTTTTTCCTTTTCTTTCTGCCCCCCTCCCTTCTTTCCCTTCCTCTTTTTGCACACGTGTGTACATGTATGGTTCTGGAGTTTGAACCCAAGGACTTGTACACATTACAGCAAGTATTCATTCTACTATTAGGTTTCATCAACAGCCTTTTAAAAAGATTTTTAAAAATATTTTTATTTATTTATTTGCCAGCAGAAATCCGTACAAAGAGAAAGAGAGAGGGGAGAAGGGGAGAGAGAGAGACAGAGAGAGAGAGAGAGAGAGAGAGAGAGAGAGAGAGAGAGAGAGAGAGAGAGAGAAAGTATGGGCACACCGGGGCCTCCCAGCTACTATAATGAACTACAGAGGCATAAGCCACTTTGTGCATCTGGCTTACAGGGTACTGGGGAATCAAACCTGGGTCCCTAGGTGCTGGAGGCAAGCACATTAACTGCTGAGCCGTCTCCCAGTCCTAAAGTTTCATTCAGTGTTTGGATGCATATGTGTGGATGGTGTGTGTGTGTATAGGTGGTGATGCAGGGGTGTGTGTCAGCATGCATGTGGAGGCCACAGGTCAATGTCAGGTGTCTTCCATAGTCATTCTCCACATTATCTTTTGAGACAGCCTCTCACATCGAGCCTAGAGCTTCTTGGTTCAGCTAGACTGGCTAGCCAGCAAGTCCCAGGGACCATCCTGCCTTGCCTTCCCAGCACCAGGATTCCAGGTGCTGGAGATCTGAACTCGGGTCCTCATGCTTGTGCTGCAAGCCCTTTGCTCAGTGAGCCATTTCCTCAGTTCCCCACAATCTTATTTTTGAGGTAGGCTGACTTTGAACTTGAGATTCTTCTCCCTCAGCCTCTCAACACCCAGTTCATAGTGACATCTTAAAATTTTAAACTATTTTAAATGAAAATAGTTTCTCTATGCCCACCCAAAAGATAAAATGACTTTTGGTCAGCTCTACCATACCACTTAAGGTGTGCACGTGTAAGGGAAGACCTCCCTTTACTCATTAGGCACATACCCTACCGACTGTGCTGCCCAGACAAGCAGGAATGTTAATATGCCCCCTGCTAGCATCTAGCCACTCCCCCTGCTCATGCCAGAGGTCTAAACTGAAGATTTACAGTGACGGTCTCCCTATGTCACCATGTTTCTCTCCATAAAACTCCAACCACCACTCTGAAATCTTTGGATGACGCTCCTCAACCCCATCTACTGTCCACGTGGACATCCCAGGCCTTATGTCGGCACCTCTGTGGCTACCAAGGCCCAGCTGCTTTCCTGCGAACCGTGGAGCCTATCACCCTGGTCCTGTCTCCTCACCAGTCATCTTGGAACCCAAGACTGACCCGTTACTACCACTGGGTCCACACTCATCCTTCAGTGAGCACACCAAATCCAAACCCTGACAAGTCCAACTGCTGTCTGTCTCCCAGATCTTCTGTTCTGATCCAACACAGTCAAGAACTGGGGAGAAACCCAGTTGAGAGGCAGAGGCAAGTATTTTGGGTCTGTAACACTGCTGGACAATCCATATATTTTTCTTGGATAGCCCCTCCTCATCAGTCAAAGGAAGAACTTCTTATTATCTTCTGTGGATGAAGAAGCCTCCTCCTCAATGGCCCGCTTCTCCTCTGATTAGTCTACCAGAGAATCCCCTGACTCCCTCTGCCTCATTCCTTTCTGTCTCCTGACCCACACCCTACAGAGTGGCAGCCTCACATGGAACAGGTGGTCTCCTTTCAACAGTTTCCAGGCCTCTTTTCCTCTCTTCTGTAGACATGTTCAGTCACTGCCCCAATGAACAGCACCCCTCCATAGCACGGCCCCCTCTCAGTTCTGGAAGAAGGGACCTTCTCCTTTGCTCCATATGTCACAGTCAGGCACTATACAGTAAGGATTACAGAGCTGACTCATTAAACACCCGAGCATTCTGCCGGGGGAGGTGGATTGAGAGCGGGAACAGAGACAAAATCCTTTGCAACATGGCTGATATTTGGTATACAGTGTGTACAAGTCAATTTTTAACAGCAAACACCATGGTCTGTGAGGGGTCCTGGCTGAGCAATGAGCAAGAGGACAAGTAGCCAATGAGTGTATGAGAAGGAAATCCAGGCCACTGAGAAGAGAGGTGCGAGTGTGGAGGACACATCAAGGGGGGGTTCTAAATGAGCATAGACCCTCTGGAGAACAGTCTGGCCCCCTTTCATGTGCCCACTTTCATGTCCCTGGTTTAGTGTTTCCATCCCATAAATATATTTTAATGAAAAAAATTAAGTGGAAGTGGTGTTTAATAGCTAAACATCATAAAATACAAATGTATTTCAGTAAGGGATCAAATAACTTATCCAGTAACTAATGGATATTTTACAGCCTTAAAAATGATGACAGACTTATTTTAACAAGGAAAGAGGTCCATGCCCCAGTAAGCAATCAAAACAGATTACTAAGTGGCATACCTATTATACCACTTTTTTGTTTGTTTGTTTTGGTTTTTAGAGGTAGGGTCTCACTCTACCCAGGCTGACCTGGAATTCACTATGTAGTCCCAGGCTGGCCTCAAACTCATGGTGATCCTCCTGCCTCTGCCTCCCTAGTGCTGGGATAGTGAGCTACCACACTGGCTATTGTACCACTTTTACTTACAAATTTTGTATCACCTGAAAAAGGTCTGAAAGGCTATATACCAGAGCTTAAGAAATGTGTATGGGGGCTGAAGAGATTGCTCAGTGGCTAAAGCCTTGCACTTGCTTGCAAAGCCTGCCAGCCTGGGTTCAATTCCTTAGCCATCTATGGAAAGCTGGATGGGTATTTGTTTGCAGCAGTAAGAGACCTTGGTGTGCCCTCACATGAATAATAAGAACAAAGAAAGGCTTACGAGCACTTATCACTGGACAGCTAAATCAAGGCTCTGCCCAGAACCTCCCCTCCTCCCCCAACTTTTTGAGTGTCCCTGGCTTTGGTGTGCTTCCAACTTGTCTGTAGCATTTTGGAAGAATGGCCTCGAGCTTCTAAAGCCAGAAGTACCTAAAACCCACTCTCTGTTCCAGGTTCTAAACCAGTCACCTGCCAACACTGGTATTGCTGGCCACGTAATGTCCAATACCACGAAGGGACAGACCTCCATCATTCTGACATCATCTTAGACCTCTGCCACTGACCCTATAGATAACTTCAAATGCCGATTACTCTTGGATCTCAAGAAGTCATCTAGATTATCAACATCTCTTCTTCCTTCTTTGGCTAACATCTTTCTCCTGTTTTCACTTTCTTCCAAAGATACTCTTCCATGCACGGTGGCTCACGCCTTTAATCCCAGCACTTGGGAGGCAGAGGTGGGAGGATCGCCTTGAGTTCAAGGCCAGCCTGAGACTACACAGTGAATTCCAGGTCAGCTGGGCCAGAGTGAGACCCTATCTCGAAAAACCATAAAAAAAATACCATAACACTCTTCCCGCACAAAGGAAAGTGTACTTTGAAACTTCCACATTCTAGTACCTCTGGTTTTTATCTCGTGTCCTGGCTCTGCTAAATTCCAGACCTCGACACACCTGACTCTGGTTCTCACTTCGGACAGCTTTCACAGGACAACGTCCATTTGAACTCCCTCGCTTCTCTCTCTACCCTGCTAGTCCCCTCTCCAGGTTCCATCAGCAAAAACCCTACTCCTGCTTTCCTTGACCCATCTGTCCAATCTCCCTAGCCTTGCCCCCAAACCATCACTGTCTCCCCAACTCAAAGCCCCATCTGGGCCCCATCACTTCTCCCAGGCTCCACTGCACACCTTCTGAATTTCCCTCAGCCCAGCTACCTGATTTCCTTCCTGACTTTCCACCCAAAGCCTAGCAAGTCTCCTCCCAGCTGCACACGATCGTGCTCACAGAACCATTTGTCACAGGTAAATCTGGAAATCACCCACGTCTCTCAGTCCACCTGATCAGAGTTACCTGGCCTGGGTTGTGACCAGACAGCAGAATTCCACAGGGCTGTGGACACTACTAGTCTACGATGCACCTGCTCACGCGTGAACACATGCACACACGTTCTGTCTGTAAGCTCACAGTCAAGGTGAAGTCTCAACCAATGAGGACCCCAGAGAGAGCAGCTTTGGAGGACCTGGTCCTTTAACACCCAGGTTAAACAAGTGGGACCAAACTGGGCATGGTGGCTCACGCCTTTAATCCTAGCACTCAGGAGGCAGGGGTAGGAGGATCACCGTGAGTTCAAGGCCACCCTGAGACTACATAGTGAATTCCAGGTCAGCCTGGACTAGAGCAAGACCCTACCTCAAAAAAACCCAAAAACCAACCAACAAACAAAAGCCCAAAACAAAACAAGTGGGACCAATTCATGAAAATACTATTTTCTATGTTTGTGCTTTTCTTTTCTTTTTGCCCCTGCCCTCCCTTCTCTCTTTTTTATTTTTTTTTCTTCTTTTTTGGTTTTTGGAGGTAGGGTCTCGCTCTAGCCCAGGCTGACGTGGAATTCACCCTGTCGTCCCAGGCTGGCCTCCAACTCATGGCCATGCTCCTGCCTCTCCCTCCCGGGTGCTGGGATTCCTGGTGTTTGATTTTGTTTTTCTTTCTATAAACTTTTCCCGTTAAAGTCACCGGCTGGGCCGCCGCAGGCCGACTCCCTCCCGCATGCCACGCAGGCCCGGGGCGCCACGAGGGACCCCCAGACCTCGCGGGACCCTCCTCGGCCTCCGCGCCACCGGAAGTGCCGCCGGAAGTGGCGTCCGCACCTTTCCGCAGGCAGGCGTCGCAGTACACGTGGCCGCAGCTGGTCAGGTGGAAGGGCGACTTTCTGTGCGGCGGCTGGAAGCAGCGGTTACAGAACACGAGGCCGGCCATGCTGGCCCCCAGCAGCGAGCCTGCGCTCTGGGCCCGGAGGAAGGCGGGCGGTTCTGCGCCTGCGCGGACACGCCCAGTCATGCGCGCATGCGCACTAGAACTCGATTTCCCTCCAAAACCCTGTGAGCTGCTGCAGGCCCCGGGGTGGGGGATGGCGTGACCCCAGGAAGGGAGAAGGCCATGTGGGGAGGGGACAGTGGGCTTCCGGTACCAAGTGGTTCTGTGGTTGGTTGAACTTGAGACCAGGAGCAAGGCGTCTGGTCCACCATGAGGATGTGGATGACCAGAGAGCCCCCGTGGAGCTGGGTTCCAGAAGTGGACATCGAAGAATGGTGGGTCATCCCTCTGGGTATTTCAGGGGACCCAAGTGTACCTGTGACACTCCCCTTGAGTGGGACCTAGATGCAAAGGCTGATTGGTCAGGTAGAGACCAATCAGCTATCTCTCTGACTTACCTGATGGAAGGTTTAAAAGGCTTCCCTAGAGGCCAGGCGTGGTGGCTCACGTCTTTAATCCCAGCACTTGGGAGGCAGAGGTAGGAGGATCGTCATGAGTTCAAGGCTGAGACTACATAGTGAATTCCAGGTCAGCCTGAGCTAGAGCGAGACCCTACCTCGAAAACAAAAACAAAAACAAAAAATCCTCACCCTGTGGTTCAGGAAGGCATTGAACCTGGCAATCCTCCTGCCTCCACCTCTTGGGGAGCTGTGACAGGTACCATCAAGCTAGGCTTGACCAGGGTTTGGGCCTCAAGTCCAGGCTCCCTCCCCTAGACCTTCTGTCCCTTCAGACATCACCACTAGATCCTGCTCACCTCGGTCTCTCTCCTTTCTCTGCAACGTGGGACTTAAAGGACCCTGAGAGAGTTCATTTCCCACCATGGGTAGGAGATATGAAATTAGCCCCTTTCAGCGTGGTGGCACACGCCTTTAATCCCAGCACTTGGGAGGCAGAGGTAAGAGGATCTCCATGAGTTCAAGGCCACCCTGAGACTACACAGTGAATTCCAGGTCAGCCTGGGCTAGAGTGAGACCCTACCTTGAACCCCCCCCAAAAAAAAATAAATAAAAAGCTTTCCTAGAACAAAGGCCAGTCTCCTTTCTTCCACATGGCTTTCTAGAAGGAGGATTTTCATTTTCCAGGGAAGCCCTCAGGGGTGAGGGTGGGGGCTCAGGATTCTTGTCCACATAAACCTTTCCCTCTCATGATGGGGACCCTCTGATGTCTTTTCTTCTGCTGCTTGTTTGGATGAACAATGCAGATTTTTATTAAAATCTCTCCCCATGTGTTCTCCCCACACTGGTGGCTGGAGAACTCTGTAACTCCCCATGTTCCCTTAAATAAAGCCTCCCACTATA
This sequence comes from Zapus hudsonius, assembly GCA_004024765.1. Classification (NCBI taxonomy): domain Eukaryota; kingdom Metazoa; phylum Chordata; class Mammalia; order Rodentia; family Dipodidae; genus Zapus; species Zapus hudsonius. The sequence goes on from PVHP010020014.1 coordinate 29,065, forward strand.
CCTTAATATCTGGTTGTCTATGATTTTAATTCTTTCACTTTGTAGACAAGCATTCAGGTACTCCTTAAATTTTGAGGTGCGTTGGAATTTTTTGCTGGGCATTATCTAAATTCTAACCCTCAGCTCAATCCTTACATACCCACCATAGTGATGGAAGGGGAGGGAAATGGGACCCAAGAGACCAGAGGGACTCAAGGTGTTATAGCTGAGATACAGGAAGGATGGGTAATCAACCAGGCCAGGTGCCCAGGGGGACTAGTGAACCAGGATTGGGAGAAATCACACTGGACCCTGGGGATGTTGGAACAGGGCAGAGATTCCTGTTTGTTTGCCTCCAACATGCGCACACGGAAGGGCTCAATTTAGGGATGATCGTTTTCCTTTTGAAAGCAATAGAAGGCTGGAGAGATGGTTCAGTGGTTAAGACACTTGCCTGCAAATCCTAAGGACCCAGGTTCGATTCTCCAGTGCCCACGTAAAGCCAGATGCACAAAGTGACGTATGCATCTGGAGTTTGTTCACGGTAGCTAGAGACCCTGGAATGCCTCTCTCTCTCTCTCTCTCTCTCTCTCTCTCTCTCTCTCTCTCTCTCTCTCTCTTCTTGCTAATAAATAAAAAAGCAATAGATGGGACAAGGGACCATTTTTTGCAACTTCTGGTGAGTCTAAAATAATTTCAAAATGGAGAGCTAAAAAGAAAAGTTATTTTTCAAAACTAGTGAAATTCCTCACACAGTGGTTACATAAACCTGCAAGGATTGGCAAAGACTATTTAAGACAGTTTCTGAGCCATTTACTTATGTGGAGAAATGCTGCCATAGTTAAGGAATTAAGAAAAGGGCAGAATCATGTGGCGATATGTGAAAGTACTGTAATTGTGAGTTTCACGTGATGAATAGGACGCTGAAGCAGGGCATGAATAAAGGCTATAAGTATCTCATTAATAAATTTGTGTTGAGCCGGGCATGGTGGCGCACGCCTTTAATCCCAGCACTTGGGAGGCAGAGGTAGGAGGATCGCCTTGAGTTCAAGGCCACCCTGAGACAACATAAGAATTCCAGGTCAGCCTGGGCTAGAGCGAGACCCTACCTCGGAAAAAAAAAAAAAAAACCAAGTAAATAAATTTGTGTTGAGTGTGCTTTAAAATGAAAATATTTTAGTTTGTGTTTCCTTGCGTTACACTAGTCTCTTACTTATGGGCTGAAGGAATATTCTTGCTTCAAGAGCTGACACTACAATCCTATACCATCTTTCCTGGCCTGATAAGATAGTATTTTTGATATGTTGGGTTAAATATATGTCACTAGGGTTAGAATTATACCCTTTGGTAAAACCCCTTTTTAATGGGAGACCAGAAAAATTTAAATTACAGATGTAGCTCATACGTTATGTTTTGGGTAGTATTGAATCCACACCAAGTTTAAAATAAGATGATGTGCTTATTTCATCAGGTTCAGAAGCTAAAGTAACGTGTTTTTTTTTTTTTTTACCAGCGTTGCGATTCTGTCCTATTAATTTCAACCTTTGAGATCTTCAAAACAAAAGTAACACCCGTTCATGCGTGTATTTTATTAATTCAAACAGTATGCAAATTATCTGCTTTTATTGATAATATTTATTTATTTTTAAAAATATTTTATTATTCATTTTCAAGCAGAGAGATACAGAGAGAGAGAGAAAGAGAGAGAGGGAGGGAGAGAGAGAGAGAGAGAGAGAGAGGAGAGAGAGAGAGGAGAGCACCAGAGCCACCACATTGTGGGGATGGCTTATGTGGGTACTGGGGAATTGAACCCAGGGCCTTAGGCACTGGAGGCAAGTGCCTTAACCGCTGAGCCATCTCTCCAGCCCTATTGATAATATTTAAACAAGCTTCTTAGCTATAAAGAAGTCTTTAAGATGCTTCATTTGAAAAATTCCAACTAAGATGAGGATTAATATTTGCGCAAAAGCCCACCACAAAACATTTCTATTCGTATCTTCACTGGTCATTCGGAAATTTTCCTCACGGTCCTATGCAGAAGAGAAATAAGTGGATTTAGTTTCTTAAACTGCTAAAGTGGGTGGTTTTTGAGAGAAGATTGC